>REGM01000256.1:11720-23213 GCA_004194415.1 Aurelia aurita | reverse complement strand
AACCTACTCCCTGATTTTGTATTCCCCCCCCCCTATAAATAAGAACCCAAACAGGCTGATTTCAAAAACATAGGTTCTTATGTGCGGGTTTTTACTGTAGCTCGATTTTGTCCAAATTCGCATTTTTTTTTATTCCCTTGCATCCAGTCACGTAACTACAAACTAATTAATGCTATTTTTGGATTCTCCTTTGTTCAATTATTTTACAGTGCAAGTCTCATAGTTAAAGCTGTTAAGTTGCAGAAAAAATTAGGTGGGGGGGGGGGGCGAAAGAGGCCCCTCCAGTAGGAAATCGATAACAAATTTACCAAGTTAAAGTAGGGTTAAGAAAATTTTGGATTAGAGAAAGAATTTTTTCAGAGATGCCACCTCGTTTATTAATAAGCCCATTGTGCTATACCCTATCAAATGCTTTAGAAATATCAAGATATGCAGAAGGAACATCAAGAGAAGGATTACAGTCAAATGCTTGAAATATTTTTTGCGTTATGGAGATTAATTGGTTGACTGTTGAGTCAACTGGACAACAACCTGATTAATTTGGGTTAAGTAGCTCATTCGACACAAGATGCGATTATAAAGAGTCGTGTAAATGAGTTTTTCGAGTTTTTTTCCAAAAATTCGGCTGAAGATAATTCGGACTGTAGTATCTCTTCACATTGTTCAGGTTTTTCTAACGGACATTTCTCAGGTTTTTCTACATTTGCATATTTCCATACAGTAAATCTCCGCATATAAGAACCTACAAAAAAATAACCTACAGGCTGTTATTCTTAAATTATGCAACCCCTAGTTAAGAACCTGTTTCAGCTTGATGGGAGAAATATGTTCTTATTACAAGGAATAAAGTGGATTTTTTCATTTTCCTTATTATGTTCATTTTTGCCCCAGTTGGCTGTTAAAATCTGAACGTCCTCCCCTGCTATTTGTAAGCTTATAATCAGTTATTAGGTTCTTAGTAATATTGCCAAAACAAATGAAAGGGTTGAAAATCTCCTGGTGATGACTCCTGAAAGGTTTACACAAGGGACCCTTAGAATAAGAACCTTTATACGCTGAAACTAATCCAAGTACCTGTAAAATAAGAACCTAATTCAGCCTGACTCTCAAAAAAGTAGGTTCTTATATGCGGGGATTTACTGTATTTCAAGAAATAGACCACGCCTTAACCCTGTTAATACCTTGCTTTTTTACCCTTGTAGTACAGTGGGGTGCCCCCTTCATAACTTCATAATCTGAATGTTTTCATTGAGAGCTATCGAATGCTGGTATTCGTGATTATCTTTGACCATCTTGGCTAGAACTACACTTACTTATTCTATTTACGCGTCGAAAATATGTTGTTCACGTGATCAATGTCTACCATTTTGAAAACAAATTTCAATTTTAAATTAGCTTATTAGATTTCAGGAAAAGTCACAACACCTGGGTTCTTTATCTTTCGAAGGTACGACACTTCATCAGATCATATTTCCCGCGGGAACTTTGTGCCCTCCCGGTAGTAATAGGGTTAACCCTTTTTCACATAGGGGGCGTTTTTTGCCCCCCCCCAACCAAACTTTGCTACATTACAATTTCAATATTTCATTGTTCTAAATTTGGTCAGGTGGCCACAATCGCACCATATTTGGAGAGTGGTCAACAAAAAAAAGCTTGAAACATCCACAACTTCTTTGTTTCTTTTCTGAATTACTTGAAACATGTATCATTCGATTGATCATGATGAGAAATTTCATTTGATATATAACTTTTTATTATTTGCTGACATCAGCAAAATTTAATATCTATGACGTCATTTACATTTATGACGTCATTTTTCGAATAAATAAGTAATTAAATTGAAATTTTTTTAGCACATTAGTCTTATCTTGTTTGTGTCATGCATATTGAGTTAATATGGGTTGGAAAAAGAAATAATTCTATGAAAAAACTGCAGTGATGGTCCGTCCGGAGAACAGAGAGCTAATTAGGTGCTAATTGATCTATAGATAGATGCTTAAAATTGCTTCAAGATATATATATTTGATTTTACTATGTGTTTTCTATCATTTAAGACCATTTGCATTCCAATCGGTTAAGTAATTATTTAAATAGAATTCTTCTTGTGAAGAAGCTAAATTTTCCAATTTTCTATTGTTTTTGGTCGCCTAGCAACGAATCACGTGACTAATTAATTACCATTGTTATAATTAAAAAGCCAATTTTCCAAAGAACAATTGAGGTAAGTCTTATTGTTATATCCTGTGTATTCTCAGAGAAAAAGAGGGGGGGGGGGGAAACGCTCCCCCCATGCCAAAATGTCATAAAAATACCCCATCTGAAATAGAGTAAAACAATTCGTGAATATTATCTTACGTAGAACAACTACTAGTGCAGCATCGCTTAATTTTATCATCCTCACAGATACTTAATCCCTACCATGTGCTTTGTTAGGAGTGATCTTATGATATTTAATATCTTTTCATCAGACATAGGAAATCCACTTGTCATAGCATCATTTACTGGCGCATCATGGGGTATTTCACTACCTCGTCGAACACTGAAGTATGAAATAGTCATTAGATAACTTTGCCTTTTCAGTAAAATCTGTTAAAAATAATCCCTTCTCCAGCCTTATCTGACCTGGGTGTTTTGACACACTCAATGCCTGGCGGCCGATTCCGCCCCCTCTTTATTTCAGTTGTTATATCACATATGACCACCTAACTTGGCACAAATGTTATTCCTCATATAAACAATGCTTATTTAATATCGTAATTCAATTAGCGCTGTTGTTGTTGTTGCTAGGGCATAATAAGCATTATGATGTTGAATGACGTCATACAAATGAAAGCATGTTAAAAGCTCATCAAACTTAAATTTTCTTACAGAAAAGAAAAATATAGATCAAAATACATGTAAAAAAAAAAGAATTGAGCTTTTAAACCAATTAAAAAAGAATAAGAGAAACATAAAGTTGATTTTCGCAGAATGTCAGATGACAACTTGGTAACCATGGAGACAGTGCTAAATATAGAATATCAAAATTGTTACAATTTCATCCCCCACCCATGTCAGATGGGGCTAGAAGAGGCGGTATTATAGGAATTTTCGCCTTATTTAGAACTGTGTTCATTAATGTCCAATTGGTTTTAAAGGAGGTCCCAGGATTTGCTAAAGTGTTCCCTGCCTTTAAAATGTTGCTTCGCTTGGCATCCTCGATCAATCTCGTGGCTTCACATGTCATTCTTTGTATTCCCTCAAGCTTGTCGTCTGGTTGGCCACTCCTTGTAAAGGTTTTATAACCACGATTATTTTCCCTAGAAAGTTTTTAACAGTTTTTGTTATCCACGGTGTTGGGCAAAGGCTTACTGAAAATCGTGGCGAAACTAACTTTATCACACACACAAGTTTCTCCCACCCTCGTTCTATCTATAATTCGAACGAGTTGCTAGAGTATGATGGATAGCTAATGATATGAAAACTTATTGAAATATATGAGTATGATGGAAAGCTAATGATATTAAAACTTTTTGAAATATATTTCCAACTTGATTTAAACTAAAGGAAAACTACTTTTAACACTATTTGGATCGGGGGCGTTTTTGGTCGCCCGCCCCTACCGCAATTCTCAAATATCTCCGCCGCTAGTGTAAATATCAAAGTGTAACTCTTTACTTTTGCTACAATTTTATTGGCTACCAAATGATAAAAAAATGCATCATCAATAGTTGCACTACGTGACCTTCAGATGACCTGATTTGGAGACAGGTCACAAAGAAAATCATCAAAAGCTCTCTGAATTCTCACAACCAACGTAAATCATAAAGTTATATACACCATTCGATTTGATTTTTCACGAAAAGTACTTTCACTTGATATATAGTTTTTTATATTTGCTAACATCAGCAAATTTTAATGTTCATGACATCATTTATCTTTATGACGTCATAGTTTGAATACATTAGTGTGATATATTTCAAAACATGCAGAAAACAGTGTTAGGGTACTTTGTACTAACTAATTTCACTATTTGCAAGCCTAAAAATTGAAAGTATATGACAATAGATATCTCAATTAAACTATTCACTTGCTAATTGCTCTTAATTAGCAAATGTTGCAATCTAAATTGTAAAATTTCGGTGTAAATATCTTCCTCTACTCCTACTTGATACTTTTGGCTACAACTCTGCCTGATATCTCTTGTTAATCTGGACAAATTTTGCTTTTTAAGCCAGTAGCTCAATTTTATTCATTTACATATTGTTTTTGGTTGCCTAGCAACAAACCACGTAACTAATTAGATTATATTGTTGTGGTTGTAAAGCTTATCGTCCAAGTAGCAATTGGGAAAAGTTTCATTGTGATATACCTTCTAGTTTTGGATATAAAAGAGTGGAGCCAAAAAAGCCCCCCCCCCCCGGTTGAAAATGCTCAAATTTCAACCCGAACCAAATATGGTCAAGTATTCACTATTTCAAGCAGATCGGCCATTTTTTTGCAAAATGGTGGAAAAACGGGTTTTTCCAAAATCACATGAATTGTTTGCAGTTGGTGAATCCCTTTGAACACAACCATTATTTCTGTGTTCAAAAGGATTCTGTGTTCAATAATATTCTGTCTGCAAAGTTATATCTCATTCCCTTAACCACGTTTAGTGCAAACCGGAGTCAAAGTTGCACACTTTTCAGACATTCAATTATAGAAAAATTGGAGCCACTCCAAAATGTTCCCCTATTTTCCTCTGTTTCCCCCCCTCCCCACTGGTCAATTTTGCAATACCACGCATATACACCTGTTAGCTGGATCAGGTACTTTTTACCAAACAACATTGACATGGAGGGACGGAGGGAAAAAAACGTAGTTCAGTTCAGGGTGGCTCAATTTCATTCTTTTTTAATTATTAATCTATTTATACAAAATATCCCTTCAGCTACTTTATAATAATACAAAAATAAACAGTTCTATTAATTAATATCATATACAAAAAAACTTATAAGCTAATTACAGGTGCTGTTCTTCAAGGAGTCGTGTTTAATTGGCTTTCAGCTCGTCAAATGTATTTTTAGTTGCTTTTTAAATTGGCACAAGGTGGGAAGCTCCCTAATACTTATAGGGATTTCATTCCAGACCTTAAGAGCTGAGTAGGAAAATCCTTGTTTGGCATACTCTAGATTGTACCTTAGAATCTGGAGATCTCTACAGAATCGCGTATTGTAACCGGAGTATTGTGATCTTTGCTGGAATTTGTTCCAAAGATTTTCTGGGCAGAGGTCTGTTAAAGATCTTATAGGCCATAACTGCACGATCAAACGAAATAAGTTGTTCAACATGAAGGAAATTATTTGACCATTTGTCTTTTATTTTGGACGTATCTATCATGGAAATTGCTCTGTGTTGAAGACGTTGAAGGGATTCCTTTCTTGAATTTGAGAGGCTACCCCAAATAGCATCCGCATATCGCATGTGACTTTCTATAAGAGCACGATATACATTGCTTAACTGAGATTGCGGGAGGATGTTTTTCAGATTTTTTAAAGATGTTAGGCCTCCACGAACTTTTCCTCTGACAGTTTTGAATTGTTCTTCCCAGTTAAGCCCTTCGTCTACTATGACTCTAAGTGATTTGGTTTTTTACTCGTTTTATATCTGAGTCATTCAATCTCAATGTTTCATGTACCTCGACTTTATTAGTTCTACGAGGGTGCCCAATTATCATATACTCTGTTTTTTAGGACTAGCACTTAATTTATTTAACCTCATCCATTCAGAAATATTGATCAACTCCTCTTGTGCCTTCTGAACTAGTTCTTCAATATTCATAGACGTTAAGGTCACGTGAGTATCATCTGCATACATACCAGCCTTAGAAACTTTCAAACATTTTTCAAAGTCATTAAGGTATATTATGAAGAGAAGGGGGCCAAGACAGGAACCCTGGGGAATACCACATGTAACTGTCCTGGGCCTTGATTCATAAACGTTGGCAGCACAGTACTGCCTTCTGTTTTCGAGGTATGATTGAAACCAGTCTCAGGATAGTTCTGGAATACCATATTTCCTTAATTTTTCTAACAAAATCTTATGGTCAACGGTATCGAAAGCCTTTTTGAGATCGAGGAATATTGTTAAATTAAGTTGCTTGTGGTCAATATTCTCAATCAAAGATGTTATTGTTGAACAAAGTTTTTGAAAAGCTGATTGACTCATTGTCAGTTTCTTATTTGCTTTGAGGTATTCATAAACTTGATCATGTACAATTCTTTCGAGAATCTTCGAGAATACCGAGATCACCGAGATAGGCCTATAGTTATTAGCCTCGTTTTTAGAGCCTGCTTTAAAGATAGGGGTGACCCTCGCCAGTTTCCAAACGTCAGGGAAAATACCCTTACGTAAAGAAGAATTGAAAACCATTGTCAACGGTTTACATATGAGGTCCGCGGCGTCCTTTATCAGCATAGTCGGAATCTTATCAGACCCTGGTGCCTTGCCATTTTTTGATTGCTTAATGGCCATAGGTACATAGTTGTCATTAACAGGGGTGAGTCTCAACATGTTAGGTTCATTTTCAATATGCTTGAGAGGAACATCATTTACATTTTGTTCAATTTTACTTCCTAGTTTTGGTCCAACCGAAATAAAATTCTCCTTCCTTGGTTAGTTTTTTGCCCTCAATGTCTAAACTCGCTGGCATTGTTGACTTTGAGGATCTATCTAAAAACTCTATTGGCAGTCTGCCACATTTTTGTTGGGTTATCCTTATTTTCGTTAATTAACGCGCGGTAATGTGACTGTACAGCAACCTTTATCTCCTTCATTACTTTATTTCTAAGTTGCTTATATACACTCCATTTCTCAGAAGATTTTTGAGCAGCCCTCTTTGCTAGATCCCTCATTAGGTTTCTAATGGATTGATTTAGCCAAGGTGCAAATTCACCTCGTACCCTCCTTTTTTTGAGAGGGGCATGCATATCTAAGATAAGCTCAAAATCTCCTGAAAGGCGGAGGCCATTAAATTTGGATTTTCTATGAGTGCTTTCAATAGTGCTTTCAATAGTCATAGTAATAAACATGTTTTGAAATAAAGAATAAACCTAAAGTCTTAGTCTGTGTACTTAATTTGGTTACATAGCGAGTATATTTTACGCAAATCTTAGAGCTGTCGAATTCACGTCCGCTTGCCACGATGACGAGCGGAAGGTCTGTTTATGTAAGGCATGTTACAGCGGCCGATGGGTGTTTGCAAGGCTAGTGCCCACTTTCTGTTTCCATCCTCCCTCGGTACCTTTCCTCCAATGGGCTACCAGTCGATGAACAGATAATTTGATAGGAAAATCGTCAACTTGAAGACGCGGAGGATAAAAGCGCGGAGAAGAGAGTACGAAGAAGCATTTTACAGGAGCCGAGTTTTCTCCAGAAAAACCAAGTTTTTTCAAAAAAACTTAGTTTTTCTGTCAAGATACCTGATTTTGGTGACTTTTGCTTGCGATAAACAGGTCATCCATCTCCTCGCAACTCGCATACCCGTCATTACAACATGCGTCATTATTACCTCAGGCATGTTATCAAAGGAATATGAATTCAAATAAATAGTCAATCTTTGGTCTTTCATTATCTTCAATGAATTGATGGACTAAATTCGAGATGAAACAGAAAATTCATTTGGAAGAATTTGAAAAGTATCGAACGATATAATGGAATCTCAGCATGTGAGGGTATCTGCTTGAATCATAATATATTAATCGCAAAATTAGAAGCATATGGCTTTAGCAGAGGAGCACTGCAGCTTATCCACAGCTATCTGGATAGGCGAAAGCAGAGAGTGAAGGTGAATGGGTCTGTCAGCACGTGGAGAGAGACGAGCGTAGGAGTACCACAGAGATCTGTTCTGGGGCCTCTCTTGTTTAATATCTACCTGAATGACCTATTTGACGGACAGCAAAATATGCAACTACGCTGATGATACTACTATCTATGTCTGCGATCGCAATTATGTAAATATAATCAATAGATTAGAAAACGAAACTGTAATCCTTTCAGAGTGGTTTCAGAATAACTGCATGAAGCTAAATTGCGAGAAGTGCCATTTGCAGTGGCATAACGCAGTTTAGGGCACCTTAGTTCGAGAACTAAGGGCCCCCGACCAAAAGGGGCCCCGAAGGGGCCCAAAAAAATTTTTCATAAGCTGTGCTTTGCGGCCATATGTGCAAAAAGGCTTCTTTAAGACATAGCTTTTAACCCATCTAAAAAACCTTGGCTGGCATGTACTGGGTGCGCCAAAAAACTATCCACTATTGGCAGCCCACGATTTATTGTACACTGGACCGATTTTGAAGATTTAGGACGTAATCTTTAGCAAACATCTTGAATTAAATTCTGAATTTGTTTGTAACTTTTCTAGTTATCTGTTTCTTGAGCTATAAGCGAGTTTCTTAAAATTTTCGATCTTGAAAACACTGAAAAGAATAAATATAAAAGTCGATCAAATTTTATAAAGACTCGACATGAATGGACAAAGATAAAACTTTTTCATGGTGATTTGGGGATTTAGAAATCGATTAGTTATAATCTGCTGCACGAGCGTTAAATTCTGGAGAAGTTGCAATGATGCGCCACGCCAAGCCGTTCCGTGCATGGAAATTCAACGAGATTCTATGCTTGCTCGACCTCATGGCTCTTCACTGTGTGTCTTTTTAACCCCCTTGACACAGGAACGAATTACCTGCACCAAAGTCTAAATTCAAGGAAGTTATAAAAGTAAAGACATTTCTTTGTATCACTAAAAGTAATCTTTGTCCATTCATGTCGAGTCTTTAAAATTTGATAGACGTTTTTTGATCATTTTCAGACCCCGTTTACACTTTACCGGTACAACTTTAGATCCGCAACAAAATTGTAACGGATCAGCCTCCCATTTACACTGTTCCTGCTACTCCGTTACACTTTTTCTTCGATCTGTAGAATAAGTTTGTTCTGGAGCAGTGAAATGCTTTTGAACCGTAACAACTTTGTAACAGGTCAAAACTGTACCGGTTCTGTGTAAACGTGTTCTCAGTGTTTTCTAGACCAAAGATTTTAAGAAACTCGCTTATAGCTCGATAGACAGATAACTAAAAAATTTATAAAATATCTTAGCTAAAGATTAAGACATAAATCTCCAAAAACGGTCCAGTGCACAATTTTTTGTGGCCTATCGAAAGTGGATTGCTTTTTTAGCGCACCAGGTAGAATTCTTTTACTCAATTTCTATTTTCAGGGTTTCCACTGTCGTATGCGTTCTCTGCTGTGTGACTGAGATGTATGACGGATTCTCTGAAGTTATCTAATTCAAGACCTTTAGAAGATGTTTAACAACACATTCACATGTGGATTCTTATGGCACCTTACGAATCAGCCTGGCATAAGTGGAAACATCTTTGAATGGGTAAATGATTACCTATCAAACAGAAAGCAATTTTGTGAAATAAATGGAGCCATCTCGAACCTACAACCTGTTTCTTATGGTGTTCCTCAAGGATCTTTACTTGGCCCAAGAATCTTCTCAATTTATGTAAAAGACTTCCCTCAGTGTCTGACAGTAGGAAAAATGGAAATGTATGCTGATGACACAACAGCTTATTGTATAGAAGATTCAGTTGAAAAGCTGCATGCATCAATGATGACAATGATCATGGAAATAAATAAGTGGTGTTTGAAACATAGGCTCACAATTCATTTTGGGAAAACAAAGGCACTTATTTTAAACAGACACAAGTTTATTGGTCCATTAAATGAACTGAAACTTAATAGCCAAACAATTGATTATACTGCTCAAGTTGACTGTTTAGGAGTTACATTAGATCAGAAACTATCCTGGGCCCCTCAAATTAATAAAGTGTCAAAGTCGTTCAATGCAAAAGTAAAAAAGCTGAAAAATATGAGATATTTGAAAAGGAGACTTCTGGAGGACATCTACTTTAAGACAATCATCCCAGCAATTTCATACAACATGTTGACTTGAGGAACTTGCAGTGAGACCTTATTTGGTACAATCGAAAAGATACATGTAAGGGCAGCCAGAATAGTCTACAACATCACAGGAGCATATACCAATGAGGATGTCCTAAAGATTGCAAACTGGGAACCAATGTCCTACATGTACAAAAGAAAATTGGCTGTATTGATGCAGAACGTCTACCTAGAAAACACTCCCCAGAAAATCAGTCAATTGTTTATCAAAAAGAAAGAGCAAAGATACAATTTAAGAAAGGCTACTAAATTTTGCACCCCATCATTCAAAACAGATGTTGGCAGGACAACAATCGCATATAGAAGAGCAGTTGTCTGGAATAGTTTAAAAGAGGACATTAAACATAAAAGCATTTTACCATTCAAAGAGACACTAAAAACATGTAGATCTTCATTAAATATTCTTAATTTTAAGAAAGAAACTGGTCAATTACTAAACAAGGATATATTTTTTTTTTTAATTAAACTAATTTAATTTTAGTTATTTATTTTACAGCAGGTACACATCAGCTGCAAGCTGCCAGTACCATACCTGCTTTAACAAAAAAGATATGTATGTA
This sequence comes from Aurelia aurita, assembly GCA_004194415.1. Classification (NCBI taxonomy): domain Eukaryota; kingdom Metazoa; phylum Cnidaria; class Scyphozoa; order Semaeostomeae; family Ulmaridae; genus Aurelia; species Aurelia aurita. Next base: position 12,666 of record REGM01000256.1, on the reverse strand, counting down.
TGTATGTATGTATGTACCATAATAAGTCTCTTCCATGTATAGGGCATTTTCTGAGGTTCTAATTGGCGTGGTCTCAAAAATTTTCCCGGGGTACCCCTGCATTTTTCAAACAACTTTACAACATCCATAGTCGCTCTTAGTCATATCTTCAAGTTCAAAAACGTATTGTTTTTTATTATCTCAACAATCCAACAATTATGTCCCATATTGTTGTCTTTGGAAAGGAATTACTGCACTTGATCGAGGGCGGGAAGTTTGAAAAATTGACAGTTTGATTTCAAAATTGCCCAAAGCCTTTCCTCCTTATGGTCGTGACGATTGGGCGATCGTGCCATTAAAAATATAACAATTAACACCCATTTTGAACTCGTTTGTTCATTTCGAAAAGCCATGTTTCTCCTAGTATTTGCCATGCTGCTTAAGAGCGAGTAGCGCCATGACAACAACGGCTGCAGGATACATTGGCCAATATGGCCTTGTATTCTTCAATACCTTATCTATGAAAAGGGTATACGTTTGTCCTTTAAAATCAACATCAGTTCTTTTGGAACGGACAATAAACGATCACAAACAATTTATCATCGGACCACTGAACTTGAAGTCGTTGGACAAGCCAAATAACCAAATGAATGTACTGACGTCACTGAGCGAGGGGTTTTGAACAATTCCCACCAACAATTCCCACTTTTAAAAGTTTCATAAACGTCCACCAACGTTGATGAAAACATTAATACAGCCACCAAAACTGTAGCAAATGCCTATATGCACACATGGGCTAGATTTTTACTCGAAAATTTTGCATTAGATTGACGCAAAATCATGAAAACTGCGACAATGCTCACTTGAAATACTACTAAAAGGGATATATAAATTATTTAAAGGTACCAAAAGTGAGCATTGTCGGTAAAATCCTTCAATTTCGCTTCGCCACGTAAAATTATTTTTT
>REGM01000256.1:0-11197 GCA_004194415.1 Aurelia aurita | reverse complement strand
CGTTGATGAAAACATTAATACAGCCACCAAAACTGTAGCAAATGCCTATATGCACACATGGGCTAGATTTTTACTCGAAAAGTTTGCATTAGATTGACGCAAAATCATGAAAACTGCGACAATGCTCACTTGAAATACTACTAAAAGGGACATATAAATTATTTAAAGGTACCAAAAGTGAGCATTGTCGGTAAAATCCTTCAATTTCGCTTCGCCACGTAAAATTATTTTTTGTTATTGGTCTTGAATACTGGTGTCTACTCATGCTAACAAGATAATATACATTTTGACAAAGTTTGCATGTTTATCTTCGAAAGAAACAAGAAATTAAAACGAGTGATGTTAGCGGGAATTGTACTGATCATTGTAGCGAGCAATGATGACGTAATCGCAATGTACACAAAGGTTTGGAAGTTTCAAAAACAATTGGGCATGTTAAAGTTTTATAGTAGTTATGAATGTAAATAGAGACATTTTATTTTGTTGCATTATCCGAACATATTAAAAGCATCCTCATGCCAAAATTATACACAGGTGACCGATGTCATATGGCTGACTCTAACGGACATATGCTACAACATTCGCCTCTCCACTACATCCCTCACGTATTTTCCCTTCTCCCACCCTCGTTGCATCGAAGTTGCCTTGTTGCATTGCCTTGTTGCATTGCCTCGTTGCATTGAAGTTGCATCGAAGTTATATTTCAGTGATAGATCGTGCCCACCGGATTGGCAGACCAAAGAAACCAACAGAGCCTTCTGGCAAGGTCACCTAACAAATCATCATTAGGTTTACAACCTGGAGGCACAAAACAATGGTATATCGGGCAAGGAAGAAAGCTCCAAGATATATCAGATTCCGTCTTGATTTGACCAAGAAGAGACTGAATTTACTGATCCAGGCTAATGAGATCCTGAAACCACATCCAAACTGGTTTGCATTTGCTGACGTTAATTGTAGAACACGTGTGAAAATTGGTGACGATTTCACCTTCTTTAACTCTGAGGAAGAACTTTAAAAACTGATATTGGCAGCAAACAATGATCCCGAAGATCCAGGAGAAGCAGAAGAGGCAGGAGAGGCAGGAGGAGCTGACTGACTTCGTTGTTATTGAGTATTTTTGTGTTGTTTTTCTAGTCTGACCTAACGAAAGTAATTTGTTTCAGGCGGGCGAATCTTTAAAATTTGTGTAAGTATTTAAGCGAGGGGCACTTCACTCTATCGGAAAGTGTACGTAGTCAGGGCTGTTAGAGGAATATTTTGGTCGAATCGTGCAAATTGTGATACCAGCATGAAACTTGGTAAACCTACACAGTTTGATGCGCTGAAAAAGATAGGGTCGGGACCCCATCGCAAAAATGCCCCTAAGGGCTATTTTTAGAATGGGGTACTCGGTTCCAGTCCGTTTCAAGGGTTCTTACTGTAAATCCCTTGCAAATGGTAATATCAACATGAAACTTGGTAAACCTACACAGTTTGATGTGCTGAAAAAGATAGGGTCGAGACCCCATCTCAAAATTGCCTCGAAAGGCTATTTTTATAAGTGATTGTAGGTTGATGATAGTCCTCATATTTTGATGAAGGGATGAGAAGAAAGGAAGAACTGAGGCAGAGACAGAAGGTTGTATAAAAATTATTTTTATTAACAATTTTACAACCATACACTGCCAACTGTGGTCCTTGGTAAGAAGCTAAGATACTTGGACTTAACAAAAATAAGCAGAGATGGAAGCAGATATAATTGCAGACACAATCAATTACATTTGATGGGATTGTCATGTTAAAAATGTGAGACGCTCCAACTATTTTAATGGATGAGGGTCAAACACTGTAGGTAAGTGTTGATGCCTTGATTGTTGTCAGCTTGAAGTGGGTCAGGTAGCATTGCAATCTGCTCTTGTGACATTTGGGAGGCTGGAGGATCAACATTGACCTGATAATCATCATCATCTATGTAAGGAACAATTTCGGGGTCAATGCCAAAACTGCCAGGATCTTCTACGGCTGAATGTGCTGAATTTAAATTCTCTAGCATTCCTTGTTCCCATAGTTGCAAGGGGGACAAATTTCTTTCAGTGGAGACTGGATGATTATTCATCTGAGTGACAAACTCCTGCAAAGAACGGTTGATACGAGGGATCATGACCTTCTTGGTCATGTATTAAAAAGAATGGACTACCACAGTAACAACAAAATTGCTGCGATAGGAAGTGCATTGATTCAGTCTCAAAATGATTCAGACAAAGCAAATGCTCAGCTAAGCCAACCATTTGCTTCATCTATTCAGTTAAATAATGATATGGGAAGATCTAAATTCCAAAATGTAAGCGATACCCTAAAAAATAATTGGCATTCAATTTTGCCACCTTGGAAAACTATGAGGAAATTTAAGATAGAATTAACAGCAGCGCCTGAAGTTGTAGAGCAACCCGTGTTTGGAGTCCAAGTAGACGATCTATGTGGCTCGCAGAGAACAACCGAGCGTACACTAGAGCCAGTCTGCAGAGGGTGGCATGTGCACACACAAGATTTTGCAAGAGGTTTGCCCATTTTCCAGGATAAACCTACTGAGTGAGCTGGAAAAAAGTTCCTGGTTTTGAAAATTCATAGGACCAAGAGTACTATGCAAAGTATCAAGACAAAATTAGCTATGTTTTTGTTGTTCATTAAAACGGGAAAAGAAGTGCAAAATATATAGATCTTTGAGCTCATCTGTTGCATTATCTTGGTATCCCTTATCGATCTTATGTACAATTGCCTCAAACAATCCAATCATTTCCTGCAGTGAATCAGGCACCTGTCTGCAACTCTATGTTACAATCCTTTTCTTCTTTGAGCTTGAAATGTCTGCATCTTCTTTGTTGTCCACCATCCATCTTTCATTGAGCAGCACATTCTTGAAAGTACACTCATCAGCATTTTCAGAAGACTGCTCATCGTAAGGCACTTTTAGGATGGGAAACAAGTTGCTGTACAGCACTGAAAGATCGATGTCCACGATTTGTTGTTTGAGGTTCCTCCTAATTGCCTCTAATTTCATGTTAGGTCTTGGCCACCATTTGGTCACCGACCATATATATTGGTCTAAAGATTGAGACTTGATCATCGTCTCCTTCACCTGTGACATTATGTTTACCGTTCCACACAGGTCTATGCAGAAGTCGCTCACTTTGGCAAGGTACTTCATTTCTTCACACTCATCATTCGTTTTGCGCATTTCTGTGAAAGCTTTAGCGAGAGCCTGGTAACTTCCATATATGTTCTGGAACTGGCTGAATGCACTGCTAGTGAAGCGAGTTTTGGCATAAGTGTTTGCCTTCAGATCATTTTCTTTGGCAAATCCATGGTATGCTGCATAACCTTTCCCTTGACCAAACATGCCATGAAATGTATTAGCTCTCTTGATGAGCCTTCTCGGAATTTCGCCTCATTCTTCCTTTTAACAGATGTCTCTCATTCCGCTTTCCATCAGTGAGCTGTATCCCATGCCACTATCAAAAATGTGTCAGCTTCATCTGCTGAGGCATGAAGCTGCGATTTTAAAGTTCTCAAAAAGTCAGCAGCTTGGTATTGTCCATCTGCATGGTGTGCTAATTGTCATTTAGTAGACCTCTGCACGTGACTTTAAGGCTACAAGGTGAATGGTCGTATTTAACTTGGAGTTGGACCACGCGTAGTGCATTCAAAGCAACAATCTCTGCGACAAAGTAAAAAATCGACAAATCCCTCCTCCCGCAGGACGGGTCGCTGATATTTAGCAACCTTGCCACCGAAACAGCACCTTTGGTGAGCTCTCCATATCTTAGTCGGTTTTTGCAGCAGGGGTGCTTAATCTAATAAAAATGCGTTACACTCTTGCACCAACCAACTTGCTTTCATTGCGAATTTTACATTTGCACCATTTTTCGACCCTGCTAATATGCTCAAATCTTTCTTCAAGTGTTGCAGGAGAAAGCAGATCGGGATCTCTTTCTTCATCACCATGATGTTCATGCTCAGCATGGCCTACTTCCACTGCTGGGGCAAGTGGCTCATCGTGATACGGCTGAAAAACAGTTGTAATAGCAGCTATTTTGTTGTCAGAAATTGAATCTGAAGCTTCCACTATCCTCAGAAAAACCATGTGCAGTGCTTTCTCTGTCAGAAGACGGCCAGGTGAAAACCGCGGACTTTGCGGACCTCGCTGACTTTTTTGTGGCCGTAAGTCCACGAATTTTGGGGTCCGCGGACTTTTTGAAAAATGATCTGGAATCTCCCTCCTAACTTTACAGTAAGAAGGAAAACGTCCTAGAAGTCCCTTGAACATGTCAGCTGTACAGTTGATTGTATGTTTCTTCTGTTTCTTCTTTGAATGTTTGGTTGTATTCTCGCGGCGTGACTTAGGCCAAAGGTTGTAGAAGTTACGATGTTAGGCCGTAAACATCGACATGTGCCCTTACATTTGATTTGCTCTTGTAAATCATTCAAGACAATAGACAGATAAACGTTAAAAACCAAAGGAATAAAAAGTCTGTGAAAGAAAGTCCGCGGTTTTCACTTTGGCATAAGGCAAAAGTGTAAACCGCGGACTTCGCGGACTTTTTGAAAAACAAAAAGCCAAGTCGTATCTCGTGTTCGTTCCTGGTTGATTGTGAGATTTTGGGGAAGCATTCACAAAATCTGACGTCACGCAAAAGTAAAAAGTGGCTCGCTCCACCCAGACTCCGGGGCATTTTTTTCAAAATTCCCAATTTCGAGGGGAAATAGAGTTTCTGATTAAGTTACTGTACTTTCGATCATAGAATCATTTTCAGTGATAACAAAAACACAATTTTAAGTGCTAACATTTTGTATGGCATGTGCTCTTTAAAACTTGGATGAAACTAGTTTCACAATATGAATCCCGATACTCACGTGATTGGGCTAAAAATGTTTGCTCAATGACATCCTGCCAAAACATTAAATGTTAACTCCTCCTTCACCAATTGCTGAGTGACCTTTAAACCATCACTTTAATATTTCTCAATGATTCTATTTTTGAATGCTTTTTGTAGCATTTCTCTAGTTTTACAAAGAAGTTGAACACTTCAACAGATATGTGGGCAAGGACTCCTCTGTTATGGGGTTCAATGTTATCCAAGGTCCTAGATATTTTGTTTTCTGAATCGCTTCATCTCTTGATATTATCATATCATTCAGCAGTCTTGCAAATCTTGTCACTTGTTTAGCTTTTTCTTGCACTTTGCTAGACGTGGAAATCATTCCTTTGTCTGCCGCTGCTTTTGCTGCAGCTGTTTCGTTAAACAGCACCCATCCTGTGAGATATCAGACTTTTGATAATTCAGGCTTACTCATGGTGATATCCGACAGTGCCACATTTGCTTCTTCTTCATTTACAACTTTGTCGGCCATCATGCCTGGAACTATGAAGTGTCATCAAGGCCAAAACTCTATTTCGATAAGGAAAAAGTCATTTTGACAAATTGAAACCCAGAAAGAAACATCAAAGTGACAATCCCAAACTAATAGTTACAAGTTGAAAATCAAAACCGAAACCCCAAAGTACAAAATGAAACTACAAAATGAAACTACAAAATGAAACCCTGAAGTGAAACTCTGAAGTGAAACTCCAAACTCCAAAGTGAAACCCCAAAGTGAAACTCCAAAGTGAAACCCCAAAGCGAAACTCCAAAGTGAAACCCCAAAATGAAACCCCAAAGTGAAACTCCAAAATGAAACCCCAAAGCGAAACCCCAAATCAAAACTCCAAAGTGAAACTGCAAAGCGAAACTCCAAAGTGAAACCCCAAAGCGAAACTCCAAAGTGAAACTCCAAAGTGAAACTCTAGAATCTTAAAGTAGGACCTCCCCAGTCAACCAACCGCTAAGCGAAACGACCTCCCCAGTCAGTCAACCGCTAAGCGAAACGAGTTCCCCTTCACCAAGGAGTTCCCCCTGCCTCGTTCTGACTTCNTTCCCCTTCACCAAGGAGTCGCCCTGCCTCGTTCTCACTTCATATCCCCGTTAGCAATGACAATCTTGTTGGAACTAAATCATTGACGATGGTTGGCAAACTTTATCATTTCGGTTGGGCTTGCAATAATTAATTTTCCAATTTCGAATAAAATTCTCTTTGTACAGAATAACTTCTCTTTGATCCTCCACGACTACTGCCGCCTCAAATAAATAATTTACTCAATAAATTCATTCCTGATCTTTGAGATTTCTAAAGGTGCCCCGTCATTGCTCGGAAGTGCGCCGGAATTAGGGAAATCACCTTATATGTTTGTGTCCCCGTGAATTATTCGATACACACGTGGCAATAACTGTGTTGTGAAGTTTGTTTTTACCCAACAAACAACGAAATGGCACTTGGAAATCCGGAGTGATTTTTGGAAGCATCCCACCTACTTTGTCAAGTTGTAAATCTTTTTCCAGTCTCCAGATCAAAGTCATGAAGTGCGAAGTGGAAGCCGATTGTCTGAAAATGGAAGTGAAACCAGCAAGGACCGAGATACAACTTTTGCTTTGGGGGGGCCATGGGCAAACGGGTAAGGGAGCGAAGCGAGCCGAAATTTTTAAGGGGGGTCCAAGGGTACTCCCCTGGAAAAACTAATTAATTATCCAATTTCGAATAAATTCCAGCATCTAAAATCATCTAACTTGGCGTACAACTTCTTTTTCGAAGGTAGATGATATAAACCGATTTCTTAGACTTAATGATGCAGCTGCCAGGCCAGAGTTTCCTCAAAGGTTCTCCTTTGCAGACATTCTATAGATTTTGTTGATCTGCTTTGGGTATTGAAATGCATCATAGTCCGAAACTTTCCCACATTAATACTAGCTTCTTGCATAGTTGCTTCTTGTTATACACTAACATGTGCTGTAGCTTGTAATGCTCAGGAGTTTTCCCCAACAATGTAAAAACTTGTGTGCTCTTTTCGTTTAAACATTGGACAGGGCTTTTTTAATATAATAACAGGGTGGGCAATGGCCCCCAGAATCAGTTTTAGTCCTTTTATGTCTACCTTTAAAAAAAGCTTGTTGTCCCTTTAATTGACGGAAACAAAGAATGCCCCCCCCAGCAATGTATTTTATTTAATTGTTTAATGTTGAGATTTTTTAATGTCACACCATGGTCACACCAACGAGGTTCACACAGTCAACTATCAACGCGCAGTTTCCCAGAACTGTTTGCAGCAAAATGGGACCTCCCTTCACTGGCTTGACTAATTTGACCAGGTGGCCTTGCAACTCATATCGCATCTGAATTTAAATTTACGGTAGAGCTTGATAGGGTGGCACTAGACTGATTTACATAGATGGAGGCGGCCGGTCTGGTTTCCAAGGACCGAGGTACAGGGGGGTCAAGGGGGGCTTCGGGCCCCCCCAAATTTTCAGTAGTTGCTACAGTATACATTTTAATTATTTAGTATTATAGAATAGTAGATAGGTAATCCATGTTCATATTTACGTCTTGTTCAATTTCTACCCTCTATTATGATAGGAGAGGCCCTTTAGGGTATGTGCAAGAACAAAATTCTTTCACACCAGACACACGATACTCTAACTCCATAGGATATTTGTCAACACCTATTTTACAATGTCCATCCCAACATAGACCTACCTGGAAAGTCAATCTCAGGGCCTCCGACGGGACCAGAAAAGTGGGGGAGCCAAACCTTGCAAAAAATTTACCACTGCACAACATGATAAGCTGCCATTCTTGGAAAGGCATATTTTGCAAAAAAGTGTGGGGCCATGGCCCCCCTGGCCCCCCGTCGTCGGAGGTCCTGAATCTGTAATGAGAAACAAAATTTGTGCCGTTTTAAGCCAATCTGAAGGGCGTGGTCACAAATTTTTTCCAGGGGAGTACCCTTGGACCCCCCTTAAAAATTTCGGCTCGCTTCGCTCCCTTACCCGTTTGCCCATGCCCCCAAGCAAAAGTTGTATCTCGGTCCTTGCTGGTTTCACTTCCATTTTCAGACAATCGGCTTCCACTTCGAACTTCATAACTTTGATCTGGAGACTGGAAAAGATTTACAGCTTGCCAAAGTAGGCGGGATGCTTCCAGAAATCACTCCGGATTTCCAAGTGCCATTTCGTCGTTTGTTGGGTAAAAACAAACTTCACAACACAGTTATTGCCACGCGTGTATCGAATAATTCACGGGGANAGACAATCGGCTTCCACTTCGAACTTCATAACTTTGATCTGGAGACTGGAAAAGATTTACAGCTTGCCAAAGTAGGCGGGATGCTTCCAGAAATCACTCCGGATTTCCAAGTGCCATTTCGTCGTTTGTTGGGTAAAAACAAACTTCACAACACAGTTATTGCCACGCGTGTATCGAATAATTCACGGGGACACAAACATATAAGGTGATTTCCCTAATTCCGGCTCACTTCCGAGCAATGACGGGGCACCTTTAGAAATCTCAAAGATCAGGAATGAATTTATGAAGTAAACCATTTACATTGTCTTCCTCCGTTAATTTGAGGTTTCACATTGTCTTCCTCTGTTTATTTGAGGCGGCAGTAGTCGTGGAGGATCAAAGAGAAGTGATTCTGTACAAAGAGAATTGTATTCGAAATTGGAAAATTAATTATTGCAAGCCCAACTGAAATGGTAAAGTTTGCCAACCTTTGTCAATTATTTAGTTCCAACAAGATTGTCATTGCTAACGGGGATATGAAGTCAGAACGAGGCAGGGGGACTCCTTGTTGAAGGGGAACTCGTTTCGCTTAGCGGTTGACTGACTGGGGAGGTCGTTTCGCTTAGCGGTTGGTTGGCTGGGGAGGTCCTACTTTAAGATTCTAGAGTTCCACTTTGGAGTTTCGCTTTGGGGTTTCGCTTTGGGGTTTCACTTTGGAGTTTCACTTTGGGGTTTCATTTTGGGGTTTCACTTTGGAGTTTCGCTTTAGGGTTTCACTTTGGGGTTTCACTTTGGAGTTTTACTTTGGGGTTTCACTTTGGAGTTTGGGGTTTAACTTCAGAGTTTCACTTCAGGGTTTCGTTTTGTAGTTTCATTTTGTAGTTTCATTTTTTACTTTAGGGTTTCGGTTTTGATTTTCAACTTGTACCTATTAGTTTAAGATTGTCACTTTGATGTTTCTTTCTGGGTTTCAATTTGTCAAAATGACTTCTTCCTTATCGAAATAGAGTTTCGGCCTTGATGACACTTCATATGGAACAATAATATATTCGAGAAGATAACTTAAAAGTAAATGTCCTTGTTTTTTTGTACGAAATTCTAAAATAATTAAACCCAAAGTATACAATTTTATTACCATTGCCAACTTTCCACCCTGTACTATGGACACAAACATCATTATTTATATTGCTTAGTACCTTCGTTCTAAGTCCAAACTTATCAAAATTTGCAAAGCTGTGCGACCAGAAGTATTAACAAATGTGTGAGTTTTTAGAAAGATCATATTCTTCTCATAATCAAGTTGATCAAAAGCAAAACAGTATTATGGCGGATTTAACTTAACCATGGTTTGATTTTGAAGGAAGGATTTCATGAAAGAAACTGGTAAACATTGATATATTCTAGCATCAAAGACACAGCAGAACTTGTTTTAGGGAGGAAATGCGTGTCTATGGAAATGTCTGTTCTATTCCCATTCCCACATAACCACAGGTTGCGGGAAAAATTAATATTATTGCATGATAAAATGTACCTTTAGTGCTTCATTTTTCTTGTTGTTTCTCTTCCATTCCATCTGTTGTCCGTTCGCTGTTAGGCCCATCTGAAAATAACCTCCACCTCAAGAACTAGGTTCCAGTCTCCGACGAGAAAAGAGAGAAAGAGATTCAAGGTCTGAATCAAGGTTTGAATTTTCAGCCTCCATCGTTTTAATCGTGCCCCAGTTCAACTCGTCGGCCAGTAACCGCTCGGCAGTTGGTCTCAAAATGTTCGCATGTCATTCCTCTGTGTAGTCATCGCTTTCAAATGAGCAATAGCTCTTTGTGTATTCGACACAAAACCAAAATGGGCCACCCGGTACGATTCTCCTGATGATGGAAGAAAATAGCCGGTCCATTCCTGCGCAGCGTTTCTCCCAAGACAATGGTTTCTCCTCTGATGCGGTGCCCGGACCATTGTCTAGGGAGAAACGCTGCGCAGGAATGGACCGGTTATTTTCTTCCATCATCAGGAAAATCGTACTGGGTGGCCCATTTTGGTTTCATGTCAAATACACGAAGAGCTATTGTTCAATTGAAAGCGATGACTACACAGAGGAATATTTACTGGCGAAATAACGATGACATCATGGTACGTGACTATATATAAAATCAGAACAATAATCTTATTTTCTCCAACCCTCTAGTTGCTTTCTTATACTTTTCTTCTCCTCTCCTCCTTTCCGTCCCTTTCTCCTATATGGCTTTGTAGCTACGAAGAAGCAAACGAGAACGAGATTTTGAAATTTGTCAGTTGAACAAGTAGAGCTATGGTGAGTTGCATTGCGATGCTCTGGTATTTATATTTGCTGACCAAGAAGGTGAAGAGAAAGACAAAGCAAGAAGGAGACAAGGTTATGAATACTACAAGTCACTTGATAATAGCAAGATGAAATCTCCCATTTATAGGGGTTTACAAATTACTACCCTAAATTACTGTAACTTTTTTTTTTTCGTTCGAGGCAACATGGAGGTCGGTCACGTTGTTACGACAGGCAGAAAATATATCGTTCCTTTCGCCTCGCTGGGCATTTACTTGGATGATAATGTTAAAATAACTGTTCAGTGGTATGATGACATAAATTTTCTCACAACTGAGTGGTTTTTTCCTCGTTTGCTTTGGATTTTTCGTGAAACGGCCACGTTTAATCATGGCCTAGGTTTGCACGTGCAATGTCGCTTACAACTCGCTTACAAAAGCAAAACCTCACAATGGAGGAAGCAGTGAAAAATGCAGTTGAAGAGGCATTTCAAACATCTGGGATCGTTACAAAAAGTGATATGGATGAATTAATCGAAGCATTGGAGAAACGCATTACTGACTCATTCGCAGCAGAGCTGGAAACTGTAACAAAACCATTTGCTGACAGAATCGAAGCATTGGAGGCCAAAGTATCCATGTACGAAGCTCACTTCGAAGAAATTGAATTACGGCTAGATAATGCAGAGCAATATAGCCGCCGCTCGTGTCTCCGATTATATGATTTACCCTTGCCAGAAAATGGGGAGGAGACCTCCAACGATTGCCA
>REGM01000255.1:428598-438716 GCA_004194415.1 Aurelia aurita | reverse complement strand
TATGCGGAAAACAAATTAAATATTTTTATAAATTTTAATTGCACTGGTAAAACTAAGTCAAAACGTTAAATTGCACTGACAGGCAGGCACTGACAGGCACTACATTTGCAAGTCGGTCCGTCCCATTGAACACGCTTGTTTGCTTTGTTCAGCGAAAGCAAGGTCTTTCATGCGTATTTACGACCATAACAAATAAACGAGGAGGAGGAGGGCAGACCACCTTTAAAAGAGAATGGGGACGAAAAGAATTTTACGGAAAAGCGAGACCTTACGATATGAATCACACTATAATATTTGTGAATTTTTCAACGTTTGCCCTCGATCTCCCCTCCGACAATAACGCTCTCTAATTGATATTTGCGAGTTAGGTGTCCTATTTCGTGTCCTAATTCGAATTACGTGTCGAATTACAACTAGGGGCAGGCCTAATATTCTGAGCTGAGCTATTTATAAATAAACAAACCGGATGAGTCTTGCCATTTCATAACCTTGAGGAGGTGCAAGCCATAATTTACCATGAGCGTGGTTCAAAAGTAACTCTTTAGGAGAACTCCACACAGCATCAGATGTTTCTTTTTCATCGTGTTCAATATATGGTTGATCTTCTAGGATACACATGTAAAACATTGTATCAAAACGCCTTCTCGTAGATACAGGCGTCAGCCAGTTTGACCACTCTCGGAGACACCAGATGTCCGGTACAACTTCCCATTCTCTACAAGATGAATGGAATATCTCATTTCCAGTTTCAAAAGAAATTGGGAGCCCCAACCATTTGGAATACTCCATTTCTTTATTTATATATACATTTGAAAATTTCATTTTTTGTAAACGAGGCACTCGAAGAGGCACTTGGAAAACTCTTAACAACGACTTGGGAATTAATAAGTGGATTAGTTGTGATCAGTTCCAGAAGCGGTCGCTCGATTCTTGCACAATCATGATATCTACCTTTATAAATTGAAAAACCTTCGCTTATGAAATTTCAAAACGTTTATGAGTCGATAAAAAGTAATATTTTCTCACTGTCCTTTGAAATTTGATCGATGTTTTTTCGATCGATAAAGGCCGTTTCTAAACCAACAATTTTTAAGAAATCGCTTTTTTAACTCGGGCAGCAGCCTGCAGATAGATTGACAAAAAATTGTTGATTATAATTTCGAATTTTCACTAAAAACTGCATCATCAATCTTTGAAATCGGTCTCATGTGCGATTTATCAACATGGCCTTTCAAAAGTGGGAACTTTTTGGCACACCTGGTAGTTATATCTTTACAACATACTTGCAGAGATCTAGAAAAGCAGAAGCATTCCCGTGTACTTTCTTTCTCCAAGCCAATATTTCTTTATTCCCTATGGCAGAAATACTTCTACCATCCATTGGTCTGAGCAACATAACGCCACATTCCTCGAATGCTTCTCTCACAGCACATATACGAAGGGCAATATCAGGAACAACAGGGGACTGTCCGTAGTTGTCAAACATTGGGGGTCTTGATCCCTTGTGATTTGAAAATTGATTGATCAAGTCATTTGTTGAGTAGCCAGAAGCAGCAAAGATGTCCAACCATTTGTCAGAATAATCAGCTTTGTCAATCACACCACCAGGGAAGACATAAGCATCTGGCTAAACGAAGATATATAAAAAAGCTAACTATCTGTTAACATTGTAAATAGTGCGCTAAAGATGGCTTCTTTGATTTTTTTAATCATGGTCCTTTGTGTCCCATAGGACAGAGCAGAAACTGTGTAAAATGACGTCATCGTGCATTCTAACTTAAGTGCTTCAATAGAGCGACTACCTTAGTCCCAGTTTCCGTTTTGTTTATTGAATTGGATGAGGGCACTCTACTTTAACTGGGACTGATAATCAAACTATCTAAAAATCCAGCCAAAATCACCGCAAAACTGGCACGACCAATCAGATTGCAGTCTTCCAAACATTAGTAGACTATGTCCAAACCAACCAATAGGACATCAATCTTTCAACCTCACTCCCAGGATTAGCCTTATTTAGCCTCCCGTCATCAAAGGCAGAAGAAAGCTGCGAGGATTGTTGTGAAGAAATCCGAAGAACATTTTGGCTTTTAAAGAAAATTATTTTAATATTTGGATTCAGCACATAAACTTTAAACAAAAACAGAAGTTTGAGTTTGTTATCTTGCGTAGGCGAAACAACAGGAGCTTGAAGTTTAAAGTTTTATAAGGCTTTTCATCACAATCACGAGTCAATCGCACACGAGTCAATCACATAAGCGGGGATGGCTCAATGGTAGCGCGCTTGACTACCAACCTGAGGGTTGGTGGTTTGAGTCCCCGCCCTGCCGAACCTGCTACGTAGAGTGAGGAGAGTCGCCAACTCTCTGTAATTCCAGGCTAAAGGAATCGCGAGGTGTGGTCACATCGAGAGGAAGGACCAAGACACTGCTTCGATAAGCTTAGCTTCTCAGTGTCCTAAAAACTACCTTCGGATGCTAGGTAGCAATATAAAAATAAAAAATAAAATCGCACACATGCAAAGGGGATCAAAATTTTTCCCTTTGCATGCTCAACAACAAAAACTACTATTAGAATCAAAACAACATAATTTTGGTTGTGGTGTTAAGAACCTAACAAATGAGTATGGTACTAAATGTGAACAGAAGGATCAAATACACGTATTTTTGTTATAAGAAACTAAGAATTTGAGCCAGTACTGAAAGTTTCTTAAAATTATCAGATTTTCAGTACTCGGAGTTTCTTACGAGTTTCTTACGACTTCCATAACAATCTTTGTGTTTACTTCCTGTGCCCTCGTGAACATTTCAAAACGAAGTTTTTGAAGCCTTTCCGATGTTTAGACATTACTCAAGTACCTTCCAAGTAATATGATACTGGAAAGAAGTGAAAAGAAAGTAGAAAGATGCTAAGAATTTCTTTGACTAAAATAAATAGTTTCTTAACTAATTCTTTTCCAGTACTGGAGTTTCTTAACTTTTTGGCGATGTGAGAGTTGAGTTTCTTATAAGCAGTTTCTTATAAATAAAAATAGGTGTATATTTAGTCGGTTTTTTTCAATTCTGTATATTTTCACAATAGTCAAAATCTCCAGACAGAGCTGCCCTATGCCAGATTGTAAAGTTTTATTTCCGCATGTCGGCATGGGGAATTTGTGCGGATTCTTTTAATTTTAAAAATAGGCTATTGTTTTCACAAAGAATGCACAGCCGCAGGGAATGCGTCCCCACACAACGCGTCCCCACACAGTTTTGTGCAAATCCGAGGGGTTGTTAAGCGACAAAAAGAGGGTCGGAAGAAGAAATCCTAGGGGTGAATTACAATAACTGGGTGAAATTTTGTAAATCCGACCTCCTTGGTAGAAAATTCCAGTCTTCCGTCCCTGTGTTACTACTGTTAGAGTAAAAATCCGAGGGTGTTTTCTCCAAAAAACATGTAAATCCAGGGGCTTTAATATAAAAATCTTGTGTAAATCCATGTGGTTTGCTTTGTTTCAAAAATCTTCCGTCCCAGGTGAACGCTTATTAAATGGAATGTCCTAACTAAAGGCAAACTTTTCAGTCTGTCTGGCATGATGAGCGAGTCCTTTCAAAAACAAGAAAAATAAACGTCTAAAACTATTACCATGGACTTGCTCTTTGCATGTCTTTGCAGCATTAATAATTTGTAATCTACCTCTTCTTTGCTTAGCCATTTTTCCTCCTCTTGTTGTTGTTCAATTGGAGATTTGAGAGAACACACTGGTCTACACGACGTTTCTGCGATATTTCTTGCAGCAACAATGACAGTAGCTGCATCCCTCCATAATCTGTTCGCTACTTTACTCATGGCTGCAGTTTGTAGTCAGCTAAGAAGCTATTTCATACATTTCAAGCCATATTTTCTGCTGGTATTTCGTTGCTCACTGATTTACCACAGATATATTTTCAAATACAGGAAAATATATGGACGCTGCGCAGGAATTTGCCTCGCTATATATTTTATATATTTTCATATTTTATATTTATTTTCATATATTTAGCCATAGATGACTATCATCAAGTTCCATTCAGATGTGAAAAGACACAAGGAATCAATCTAAAGATCATAAAACAAGATTGCGAAGAAAGATGGAGAACGGTTAAAAAGCTGGGATCATTGTTGGGAGATGCTGAAGATGTGTCTAGAAGGAAGCAATTGTCAATCGTCGCCCTGAATAAATTAAACAACATCTGGATTAGAAAAGATAAAATAAAGCAAGCTCTGAGAGTCAAGTTGTATAAGTCTTTAGTCAAGCCAATTCTTCTCTACAACTCTCAAAAGAACCTCCTCTCGGACTGTCAATTTGGTTTTCGACGGAGATCCTCCACTGAGCATGCAATCACCTATTTTTCTGACTTCATAAGGACTAGCATGGATAAAGGTAAATTAACAGGGGCAGTTTTCGTCGACTTAAGAAAAGCGTTCGACACAATAGATCATGCAACATTGCTAGCCAAATTGCCCGTATATGGAGTTTATGGAAAAGAACTTACATGGTGTGAAAGTTATCTGTTCAACAGGTAGCAGTTTGTATCTTTTCAAAGTACATGCTCCGAACGACAGTCAATCAGTTGTGGAGTTCCACAAGGATCCATATTGGGTCCACTGCTGTTTTCAATAGTGATAAATGATATCACTGAACAAATCAAGAATTGTAAGATTTTACTCTATGCTGATGATACAGTTATATTTACATCCGATAAAGACAGCAAAAGAATTGAGGAAACGTTGAATACCGAATTTAACAACGTTGCAAAATGGTTCACAAGTAACAATCTCGTTCTTAACCTGAAGAAAACAAAAACTGAATTTGTATTATTCGGAACACACCTCTTGGTGTTACTATGGACAAAAGTTTGACCATGAAAGACCATCTCGCGAAGACTTACAAGAAAGTGTTGTCAAGAACAAAATTGCTGGCTCCTTTACGACATAACATCAGCCCATGGGTAGCAGAAACGATCTACAAAGTAATGATTTTGCCACAGATGTTGTACTGCAGCAATATTATGCTCGGTATGTCAAATACACATAAATCGCAATTTGAAAGAATCCGGAACAGAGTCTTAGCCTTCATCAATGGAAATAGCCAAAGAGTGAAACTACCAACTGTGAATCATGGAAGAAATAGGAAATGCGTACTCGAAGTGTTTAAATGCAAAAATGGACTTGCACCGAGACTATGTGAAGGATATTTCAAGAAAATCCAGCACCAAAAGGAAACTCGTGGAAATAATATCAATCTGTTGCTTCCAAAAGTTCGCACGGAAGCTGGCCGCAAATCATTCCTCTTTCAGGGATCAAAAATATATAACAAACTGCCTGATGCATTGAAAGGAGAGCAGTCAGTAATTAAATTTAACAGACAATGCGACCAACTTGACTGTGATTTTTAACTTTTACTTTTGTATAGTATGAATCTTTTATCCTAAACTTGTAATTTTATATCTTTAATTCTTTTAGACTTTTAATTTTAACAGGACCTTGAATGATAGCAGCTTGTGTACAAGCTGACCAAGTTTACCTGTATAAATATGGATTATTATTATTATTATTATTTTTCTGAAACTAACCCTAACCCTTACCGTATGACATACAACAACATAACATTTGAATGCCGCCCGCTAAACTGCACTCTATCCAACTGGTCGAGTAGACTCAATACATGTCGTAGTTTCGCTCTTTGACTGAACTGATAACGCTACAACAACTCACTGCAGCGACAACAACAACAGCAATTCAATGAGATGAGCGTAAGTTGAGGGCCTTATGCAGTGAGGCTACTGGTCGAGCAGGGCGGGCTTACTCTAAATGTACTAGTTTAATCTGTAATATAAATTGAAAATTTTCTAATGGAATGCAAAAAGAAAACACCAACACTTAGCGTCACGAAAAGGAAGTGGTCTGTAAGTGGTCTGGACTAATTCTTGATTGCTGCCAGAAATCGCAACTTCACCACCACCTTAACCTTGAATTCATTCTCAAATCCATTCCTTTGGGCTCTTCTGAAAACAGTAGAGAGATCCGAAGCGTCTGAAAGCTTCTGCTGTAGAAGCTGCAAGACTTCTGATAGATCGCATGACATTCGAAAATCGAATGACAACATTGAAAATTATTTTCTCCTTGGGATTTGAATAACAAAAGAATAATACATTGTAACGGCTTCAATTCGATAGGCCGAATACTGGATTCGAACTCTTCCATTTTCAAAATTCGTTATTCTTTTGGACTACTGTCCAAAAGCAAAGTCTGCCAACCCTACCGTTTTCAGATTCTGCATTCGTTTGGCAATTTTCTATCAGATCTCTACCGAAAATGATATTTTCTCTCTGCGAAGTCTACCTTTTTTAGATGATTTCCGAGGTTTTGCCTAAAAGAATACCCCCAACCAAGTAAACTAAACATGAGCGCCAAGCATATGTTTGCATGATGAACGTGATGAACATACCATTCGGCCTTATTTTCTTTATTAATTAACGCATTGTTTTGTTCTATTGCTGTCTGTTCTTTGTTGCATCCTCAGAAACTCGTCCTCGTATCATTAGATCTAAATTGCTGGAAGGAAGTGGACTTTATTTGACCAAAAAAATGCGCTACCTATAGGCCTAGGCTTAGACAAAGAAACAACCAAGAGCACCAGAAACATGAACATACCTTATTTGCCTTGTTTTCTTGGTTTACAAAAATACTGTTGCATTCCACTGTTTTCTTGTCCTTGTTGTATCCTTCGAAACTTGCCCTTGTATGAGGATAACTTTATTGCTTGAAGGAAAGAAAATCCCAGCCACGCCGTCACATTCATGACTTGCGTTTGCTGAGAATGCTTCGAATAGACGATTACGGAAAAGATGGCGTCGGGGGCATTTGACCAAGATTGCGTTCTATAATGGAATCAACAGTGATTCTATAGAAATTCGATCACTAAATGCAATGCATCTTGGTCAAATGTCCCCCGACGCAATCTTTTCCATAATCGTCTTAGGGCTTAGGGCTTACCACATGTACTTTAATGGCTTCGCTGGAAAATACGCGTTACATAAATTCGTTTACTCATAGGGACACTTCAAAGTCTATTTTATAAAATGCCAGGGGTGAAATTCAAGGGGGTGTGGGGGTGATTCACCCCCCTTAATCTTGAGAAAATGCTGTTTCGCATGTCAAACGGTAAAAACAATATGTTTTCGCAGGGCAAAACATTGAAGAAAGGTGGAACAACTGAACAAATTCTTAGTGCATCTTAAAGACAGAATTTCAATAGGCAAGCCATTCAATTGAAATTCATCTAACAATAATCCAACTGTTTACTAAACAATCCAATGGAATGTGTTTACGTTTCACTATTTCAACAGTCAACACTCGTGTAAACACGGCCTAAAATATGTTTGAAAAGAAAAATTGCCTTCAAAATTCACGAAATTGAAATTTCAGCATTAACTACCCGGTGAGTCAGAAAAAACGTAGGGTGTTTAACAAGCCATATTTTGGTGAAAAACAAGCCAAATCGGGTGTGTTAAACGTTTATTTTGTAGAAGAAAGATTGAATTAGTTATAGAAATTTAGTTTGCTAGAATAGGCCTTAATGGAAATGAACGATTGTGGAAAAGATTGTAGACAATATTCCAACCTCAAACGGTAAAAACAATATGTTTTCGCAGGGCAAAACATTGAAGAAAGGTGGAACAACTGAACAAATTCTTAGTGCATCTTAAAGACAGAATTTCAATAGGCAAGCCATTCAATTGAAATTCATCTAACAATAATCCAACTGTTTACTAAACAATCCAATGGAATGTGTTTACGTTTCACTATTTCAACAGTCAACACTCGTGTAAACACGGCCTAAAATATGTTTGAATTTTCTGAAAAAAGATCCATCTTTGGCTTTACAAGAAATGCTACGTCTTTCCAGAAGCAGAAGGTAAGAAAAATTGCCTTCAAAATTCACGAAATTGAAATTTCAGCATTAACTACCCGGTGAGTCAGAAAAAACGTAGGGTGTTTAACAAGCCATATTTTGGTGAAAAACAAGCCAAATCGGGTGTGTTAAACGTTTATTTTGTAGAAGAAAGATTGAATTAGTTATAGAAATTTAGTTTGCTAGAATAGGCCTTAATGGAAATGAACGATTGTGGAAAAGATTGTAGACAATCTTCCAACCAAGCAAAACCCCTGCCTTATTGCATTTAATCCACCGATCAAATTGATATAATTCGGTGGGAAGTAGGGGAATGTTCTGAAACTCCTTTCCCACAGTCTTTATGCCGCAAACGTTCATTGTAGTTAATTTATGTTCCAGTTAGCGTATGGTGATTAATTTACGAGTATTCTTTGTTTTCTTTGTGTGTATTGTCCAAGTAGTGTTCATTGTTTTTTGTTATATGTAAGAACATGGGGTAGCCACGATATTTTACTCCTCGTGTTATCGTCCCTGTAGTGTTGTATAGTTGTATTGTATTAATAGGTAGAGTAGGTAGACATGTATTGCAAGAATTTTATCTGGATAAAAAAATGAAACAGTAACTTCAACATGGTTTAGCTGCTCACACGTGCATGAATATAAATCTAATTTGAGGCCTATTTTAGAAATCTTGCGAAACACAATTTTATTGAAATCGCTAATCGCTCGTAATTATAGAACGGAAAGACTGATTTCGACCAAACAAATTTTCATATGTAAGTAAGCCTTTCTTCTATGCAAAACTATGAAAAAACGAATTTACAAAGTAAACTACATCAAGAAAAATTGGCAAACACCCTACGTTTTTTCTGACTCACCCGGTATATCATGCACATTCGATCGCTTCTCTTCGCTTCTTCGCCTTTCCTTTGGGGCTCCCACAACGATCTCGATAGGCAGGCCCTTCAACAATCGAGTTAACTTCCCTTGAAGTTTGCCTTCACTAACGCACAGCAACCAAACTTGTTACAAACAATAGTAAATACTTGTTCTGAACGTCGCATCTGTGCGCAAGCATATGAAAAATCGAGCTTTGCGTCGGTGGTGTCTGTTTTGCGTTTCCATGCGTAAATAGACGATTACGGAAAAGATGGCGGCAGGGGGCACTTGACCAAGAAGAAATTGCGTTTGATGATCGAATCTCAATAGATTCACTATTGATTCCATTATAGAACACAATGCATCTCGGTCATATGCCCCCCGGCGCCATCTTTTCCGTAATCGTCTATTTGAACAGAAGCCAACATATCGCAGTTTAACCATTGTTTATCTATTGTTTAGCCTTATCAATGTTCGGCCATCCGCGCTATACCTTGAGTTTGGTTTGGAGGGAATTTTAAAGATTTGCCTGCTGCTCCGCAGCGCAAACCAATGATGATTAATGATATTGCAGGATATCCTTGAGAGACCAGTGCCGGATATTCCTTGTCAGGGGCACCGATCAAACACATTTAAAGTGAATATAACGCGAAAATTTTTACTGTCCTACATTATGCAATAAACATCGCTGATCATGATGGTGTAGTTTATTTTCGAATTTAGACTCTCATTTCTTCAGAAAATGGGGTTGAACAGCCTCCACTTTGCTTCGAAAAGTGGCGGTAATTTTGCGCGGTCAGACAGGTCCCTGTGATATCAATAGTTTGTGTGGAGACAATAGCATAACAGTTTCATACAGGAAACCATGATGAAATCCTTGATAAACAGGCAGGTTTAGCTTGTTTATTCACCCTTATAACCGAATAAAACTAAGGAATTTTACTCCTAGTTTCTTGAATGCCTCAAGAACTAAATTTACAGTATTTTAAAACATTTTTCTCTCGTCAGTAGTAGTTTGTAATAGAGGCAATCTTGCAAGTTGCAGGACACGATGGGCGGGACGATGGGACGACACGAAGGTACAAAAGCACGTCTTGCAAACTTTGCATATCTAACTTTATCCCCCACAGGCAAAGATTTCAAAAAAAAATAAATAGTCTTTGTTGCAAAAACTTTCGATATTTGTAGCTTTATAAAGGGACGAATTTCGGTACTTAATGGGACCAAGGCATTGGGAACTAAGCTTGACCAGGGTTATGATATCTATGCTATAATTTTAGGTGGTTCTCGAGGGGGGGGGGGGGTAAATCCTCAAGGGGGGGGG
>REGM01000255.1:379693-416092 GCA_004194415.1 Aurelia aurita | reverse complement strand
ATTTCAATCTTAGAATCCTTCAAAAACAGGCCTAAAATCCTATATCAAATTTGCTAACAATTCTGCATGACGATACTGAAAACAATCTAAAAAACGGCCGATGGAATTCCCAAATGCAAAGAATAGTAGGGCTGGCTCTGTATCTACACAACTTATTGCGTAGATAATAAGATTGTCCGATTAAGTTTCATTTTCATTGCTGTGGAGCTTAAATGTTGGAAAATTTGATCCAGAAGTTTAGGCCTGATTTGAACGATTCTGAGATAAAACACTTTTGTAAAATCACTTGTAAGTCGAGAAAAATATGACCGATTTTACCAACTAAATTTCATTATCTAAGTCGATATTTTACCCACACAATGATAATCAGTTTTAAGGAATCTGATTGGCAGCTAGCAAAATACATGCTTGCAAACGTTTTAATTCTTTTACTCACCCGGTATGTATGCCTAGAATATTCTACAGCACTGCCTCAAAGGATCAGTGTTAATCAAGAACCTTTAAAACGTTTGCTTCAAAAAATGGATTGAAACCCAAATTCAAAATGAAAACAACAAGTTCTCAAGTATTCTCTTTGCAAAAACAGCTGATTCTTCTTTCTGCTTCATCAAGCTGACATCACAGTTTCAACTTAGAATGAAGCAGTTTGAGTAGGAAGGATTTGACTGTTTTCATTTAACACAGAACTGCCGATGGAGAGTTACTATCGACTGACTGAGAATAAAACAAAGCCTTAGTTTCATTTCTCTAAGTCATTGATCTTTCAAACTGTCATGGCTTTGAGACTTTACGTCACACCGACAAACAAGACACCTGACAGATAATTGATGTCATGGCACTCCAGACAATACATTATAGCAATACTGCAACTTTGAGGTTCTTTCTTCATTTCTGACACAGATTTAGACTAGATATTGGAACCAAAGCAACAAAAACCAAGACGAGCAACATAAAACTAAAACGAGCAATAAGAACATTGCCGTCCTTCGAAAGGGACGTTAAACTAGGGGTCCCATGCCTGGATGTGGCATGCATAGTAGGCCTAAATTAGCTGCAATGTAGCTAGAAATCTGCCGGCCTACTTAAGATAAAGCAACGAATGAATGAATGAATTAATGAGAGCAGAACATTTTCAAATGGAAACGAGGCTTTAAATCAGAACGAGCAAAGAAGATGAGCAACAAGGGAGCAAACAAGAGCAACAAAAACCAAAACGAGCAACGTAGTAGACAAAACCAAGAAGAATAACATATAAAACCAAACGAGCAATAAAAAGCAGAACATTTTCAAATGGAAGCCAGGCTTAAGCGCGTCTTTCCGATACAAAACGATGTTTGATAATTAAAATTTGTGGATGATTAACGAATGTAAATTTTAAGAAAAATCGAAATTTGTTTTACTTACCCGACAGAAAACCCATCAGGATATTTTACACATTCGTTACATAGAACAAAAAGCATGACATATCAAACGGTTACTTACCAAAACTTTTGGCACTTCTTAGAGTGAGTTCTTGGACAAACTTTGAGCATATGAATGACCAAAAGAGAAGAAACTTTTGGGCACATGATTGAAATGATTTCTGCTCTTTCTCACTAGGCTGCAAAATGATTAGTTATGAAGCATCAGAAATTTGTTTGCATCTTTTGACGCGTTAGGCCAAAAACTACTAATTAAGATGGACTCAGGAAAGATGCGTGCACAAAATCATACCATTTCCAGGTATGATTCGTAAAATCCAACTTTATGAAATATTTAACCAAGCTCAAACTTATCTGCACTAAAATCATATAGCGCAATTGAAGTTTTGCCAGCGCCTTATGATATTTGTATATGGGGTGTCTTGAGAAAACTTGGTGGTATTTAAATGAAGATTGAATATAAACGGCGAAAATTTCTTTGCCTGTTTTGGATAAGTTTGCTCCTCAAATATTAAATTGAAACTTGATGAAATCCCCGAAAAAATGTGTTAGAACCTGACAAATTCTATGATCTTCAGAACTTTAAATTTGCTTGATGACTGAGCAGTTATTTTTTGAAGTAGTTAAATTATAAACTTTTCTTTGTCATAATTTAAGTCACAAGACCAGGAGATGCCCATATTTGGAGAGTGGCAACAAAGAAAATCACAAAACAGTCATAGATCCTTTGTTTTATCTTCGATTAAATCGTGACTGCTACCAAGCGATTCCCCGTGAAAAGTACTTTCATTTGATATATACTTTATTTATATTTGCTGACGTCAGCAAAATATAAATTATATGACGTCATTAATATTGATGACGTCATATTTCCAACAAAAGAAGACCAAATTCAAAATTTTGATATCAATGGATAGACAATCATATTTTCTTTACTTTTAAGTAGTTTATTGGCGTTTCATTCCTTAAAATCCGAACTAATTAACCCCTTTTTGTTTTCCCAGTACTGAAGCTTATAAGTGACATAGTCCTATTATTTGGTTGCCTGGCAACAAGCCACGAGACTAATAAGTATCAGATTTTATAATTTGACTTCTAATAGATGTAATTGTAATTACTATTGTATAAAGTTACAATGGCATAGTAATTATGGTTTCGGAGATAATTGGGGGGCATTTTTGCCCCCTGTGCTATGGTCTGACCCAAAGAGCCTGGGTAGAATAGGGCTAAGATAATAAAAACTCGGCAAGTTCCCAACAGAGTTTTACTGAGTGCAATCTTCAGACAAACAGGAAACAACTTTTTCAGGAAATCAATTCTGTTCAGCAATAAAATGGAACATATTTAGTTTTTATGTTTTTGTTTCGTTTTTGTTTTCGAAAAGTATGTCGGTTGCAATATGTCCTTTTCTACACGAATATCACACCTGAAATATGCTGCATAAGAATATCTGAATAAGCTATCGTAGAACGAAAACACTAACCTTGATCACATATCTATTTACAAGACTTGCAACCCATTCTGTGTACTGGTCGACAGTTGCCTGTTGTTCCAACAAACTTGCAAATTCTTCATACACTACGACGAAATCGTCATAATTTTTTCAATCAAAATTGCATGCACCTTAATCATGAAAAAACTACTTGGTGAGTCAAAAAAAGTTGAAGTTTTTGAAAAAGTAAAAAAATTAATTGCGCTACTAATTTGATAAATTTCATGCCGTTGGCCACCAACTCAATATTAAAGATGATAATTGATATTTACCGCCAGAAAATGATAAAGTAGCCATTAGATAAAGAAACTTCATTTTGAGCTAACGGAGCTAACGTAGTAAACAAATATTGTAATTTAATACCCCATTCACACTTTCAAGCTTAAACCAGCATAGCCTCCAAATCTTTAAAAAACATTGCACGGATGGGTAATGCATCTTTTGTTTGACTTTATGGCTTGAAAGGAACTTCAGGTAAGTTGCTATAATCCTTTATGTAAACTCCCTAATATCTTGATTATTTTCAAAATTACAGCGGTTTTCTTTTTATTGAAAGAACTCATGAAAAGTTTTGAAAAAAATTAAAATATTCGTAGATCCTAAATGGAAATATGAAAAACGGCACAATCTTCAAGAAAACTATAGTTTATGAAGGTCTATAATATGGCTGCAAGCAAAAATCTGTAGCTTTTCTAGTTTACGATTTAGCAATTTGACGACGTCACATTCTCAAAACTGGCAACAGCAAAGAAGACGCTGTAATTCTGAAAATAATCAAGATATTAGAGAGTTTACATATAGGACTATAGCAAAGGTCTTGAAGTTCCTTTCAAGCCATAAAGTCAAACAAAAGATGCATTACCCATCCGTGCAATGTTTTTTTAAAGATGCCAAAGATTTGGAGGCTATGCTGCTTAAACCAGCTTAGTTAAACTAGGTTATCAAATTTTGAGTTTTAATTGGTCAATCCAACAAATCGAATGCATTTCACTGGTTGAAATTTAACCTGGTTTAAATAAAGCACTGAATGGGGTACAATATGAGAGCTTCGTCTATCACGACTATAGGGCAACCAAAAATATGCGAACATCTGTAATGTAAAATAATTATTCGGAAAATCGCTCCATTGGAGAGCGCTTATCCAATGGGGCACGTATCTAGCTCGTGAAAGGCAATGAGGGGCAAATCACTCTTTCAAAATTTATCGAGATGTTCAAAGATTTTCGAGATTTTGCAAGATTGTTCAAGATTTTGTAATATTTATGAGGATTAAACAATCTTTGAGATTTTCAAAGAATTGTCGAAAGATTTTTTTGAGAATTTCTATCATTTTTTGGGGCAGATTTCTGAGATTTTTTGAGATTTTCGAAGATTCTTAGGATTTTCTTTGGGATTTCTAAGATTTTATTAAGATTTTTGAGATTTTCAAGATTTTTCGAGATTTGTTAAGATTTTTTATGAAAGTGTACGAGATTTTTGGAGTGATTTGCCCCTCGAAAGGCAATAGACAGAGATAAGTGGAGTAGACTTTAAATAGACTACAGAAAGACACACGCGTGCCCATTGTCTCTTTGTTTGAACGTATCTTCGATTACAATAACTTTAAAATAGGCCCCTGGCTTTAGCCAGCCACTTTTAACTCCGTCAATTACCTTTAAGGCAACAAACAGACCACACTATGAAAGAATTTTGAGCAACTCTTATTGATGACCGCCAGATGCTAACCAATTAAATCATTATCAAATCGTCTAATTGCACATGTGTGTTTTGAGTGAACAATATTCTATTCTTAAACAGCTCACATATGGTAGTTAATTGTCTTTAGTCGCGGAAGTTTAGCATTCAAAAACTATTTTTAGCACTATCACGCATAGAATTTGAAAAAATCGCTAATTCTTTTGCCACGCCTTCGGCGCTCCCTCATTAAATCTTATGGTTTTCAAAGATTAAGTTGCAGAAACTTACCCGAATAAATCCTCTTAAAATCTTTTTGCGGATTGTCAGAAGTCATCCATAACGTCTGTTCAATAATTGACGTAACTTTGATCTCTCGTAAATCCTCAGCCATTTGATTTACAGGTTCTATGCTATGTAGTACTGAGCGAGCAGCCTAAGAGAAAAGACTGTATGATACAAGAGAAAATAACAGGGCCCATCACGGGTACCAAGGGGAAGTTCGCACGATGCATGCTTCAATACGGTTTTCAGTTTGGAAACCGGCAAGAATTGGATAAGGTTTGGCTTCGTTCCGGTACAACAGAAACAATACAAAACTGCTAAATTGTTTGGCAGCCAATACATTTGGTGGAAAGACTTTAAAAAAATTGTCTACGACAAATTTTTCCACAGGCTGAGTCACACAAAGAACGCTCCAGGTGTCTATTAAAAACTAAGATGTCTATTAATTATTTGATAATAGTTTATTTGCAACTTACCTGAGCCAAATGAGACAGTGATGTTTGTCGGCATAATATTTGACAAAACGCTTTGGCAACTACAAATAGAAAATATTAATCAGGGAATACAGGACGGCTACTAAATATGACTACTGTTTAAAAGTCTAAGAGGCCCTTTGCATGAGAAATCTCAGACCGAGAATCACAGCCCGCGCTGAGATTATTGAAAATTTCAACTAAAAAAAAAAAAATTGGTTCAGGGCTGTTGAAATAAAAAACAATTAAATAAAACAACAAAAACCGCATTCATATCATTTGACCTAATCCCAGCCCGTGTTGCCCTAAACGCAAAGCACCCATTTTCTTCAAAACTTAACCTATGCTGAACTCCACACGGGCTGAGGCTCGGGCTGAGATTTCTCATGTATAGGAACTGTTACTGTGAAAACCTTGAATGATGTTTGAAACAATTTAATTCAGTTATCTAGCTGAAGCTTTAACTTCATTTCGAGGATATTTTTGTAACTTTTATTTTGCCTTAACTTTCTCTGTTTACTTTGAGTGTCCTCAAAGATGTAAGATCTCTTCTTGAAGCTTTCAAATGGCTTTTTCATATCAGATACCTGGATCTTTTGTTTAACGAAGTTTACTTTTGTTAGACGTTAGAAGGCCTTGTCTGACACCAGCAACAAAACTCACCAGCAAGTTTTCGATCTTGAAGATTCTCTGGAACATGATGGAGTGACACTTCCAACCAGCTGCAAAGTTGTTTGGCGAATTGCCTAATTGCTTGAGTTAGACTTGCTGGAAGAGGTTGTAATATTCCAGGAATAAGGACACCACTAACAGCCTAAGAAATGAGAAAAAGATTTTGACCATTGCTATTCATTACTAATGCAAAGGACGACGGCAGATTTTGTAACAACAGCAACAACATCGGTAGCTTTTGATCGACACGCCAGTACAAATCGATTAGCAATCGCAAACAAAGGGATATTTAAGGCTGAGTAGAAAGCCGCAAAAGTAAATAAAGAAAACATCAAAAGCTGTCCCAAAATTTGGATGGCTAACTCACTCGTTGCGCATGCTAAAAAGAGTTGTTCGGAGAAGACATGAATATAGATTGAAAGAAGAAGGATAGATCTGAAGATGAACCACTTTTTGCAGTTTTCTTTAAATTCAATTAAAAATTTTACAAGAACAAGCTACTCAAGAAACTACATGTTAATTACTTTACCAAACACTATAGGGACGATACCACAGGGAGAAAAAGACAGTGACTACCCTTAACTTTTTTGCAGTGTTCGGTAGCGGTAAACCAAATAAGAAGAAGTTGTCAGTTGGTCAATAAGATGAGTTATTTCATTTCTAATGCCGCATTTGAAGATTACAATGCCCCCTTCGTCGCATGCTAAATTTGATCCAAGTAGTTGGCAAACCACACGATTCGCCTCTTCTTTCAAAACCCAAGAGAACGCCATAATATCTTTCAGAAAGACCAGCAACCACGTCTATAACAAGTGGTTAGCAAAGAATGCTCTCCTTTTAAAGGCTGTACGTTTGTAGTCCTTCCTCACATTTGCTTGGTATTGCACCAATACGGTAATTCTCTAAGGATGACTCTTTAGTGCATTGTGCGTTACACTCAATTTAGGCAAAGCAGAGACTGGATGAAATTTAAGCAGTTTTTTGCAAGCTGTTTGTGGAAGCTTTTGTAAGAATAATGTTCATGATTTGAAACGAGAAGTCCAAATTACACCAAATAAACTCTTAAATCTATTTCAAGATCGTGGGTATTAGAAGAATTTACAAAATTAATGCAGTGGATGCCTACAAAGGTACAGCCTTTGAAACTAGAAGCATTATGATGAGAGGAAAATAAGCTTACCTTGTATAAGATATTGTCACAATTAGCAATCAGTTCAATGACCTCTTTGATGTCAAGAATAACAGATATGTGTTCTGGCATGCCTCTCCAAAAATGCAACAGGAAATGCTGTACCTGCAAAATCAGATTCAGCTTATAGAAAAAACCATCAAAAGGGGGTCAAAATTATCTGCATATGTTTTGGCTCGATCTGATGAAAGGAGTATGGCTTCTTAAGCTAGCCTAAATAGTGATTAATTAGAATCGCCAATGAATAATTTAAACGTTCGTACTCTGAATGGGATTGGTCCAAAATTTTAGCAACGTTTGAGTCTGTCACGTTTAAAAGCACATAATTTTTAATACTCTTAGACATGTTTCGATTGAGTCTGGAACCATCTTCAGTATACAAGTAAATCTAAATACAGGGAATTTAAAATCTTAGGCACAAAGGCAGTAAAGAAGAGCAAGTCAAATGTGAAAAGGCGTTAAACTACGAGATTGCAACGAATATTAGTCTTTTCCAACTCTAGCCTTTGCCATCGATGACAATTAATTGCTATGTAAGGAAACTATTGTCATGCAAAAGTAAAGCTTCCAGAAGTACAAACGTTCTTTAATGGTGAGATTTTGATTCGTAGATAACTTACCTCACTAAAGTTTGCTCTTAAAATTGTGTCGAGGATTCGTTGGCAATGAGCACGATACATGATTAAAAATGTCTTTACCTGTGAAGAAATTTGGAACACGTTAAACGAAAACAACCAAGTCAGTGGTATCAAGGTATCACCACTGAATTAATTACTCCATCATTCAAATATTTCAAGTTGGTGAATTTGTGTTGATACTGAAAAGGAAAATGGTTTTCGTGAATTGACAAAACTTTTTCCTTACAATCAGAATTCATTTAACTGCAATGCTTTCTCCTGAAAACTCCTAAAATTCCGATTTTCATGTATTTTTTTTTTCTATATTGCTACCTAGCATCCGAAGGTAGTTTTTAGGACACTGAGAAGCTAAGCTTATCGAGCAATGTCCTGGTCCTTCCTCTCGATGTGACCACACCTCGCGATTCCTTTAGCCTGGAATTACAGAGAGTTGGCGACTCTCCTCCCCGGGGGGGGGGGTACATGACTTGTGGATGGACGGGGGTCTGCCGCCCGGTTTTCAGAAAGCCACCCACTTTTATGATGAATTTTGGTGGAAAACCACCCATTTTTAGCCATTTTTTGGCGATTTCAGCCAAATTGACCCATATTTATGGAAAATCTGTCGAAAAATGACCCTTGTTTAGAGAATTTTGGGCCCAAAAACCCACTTATATGGGCGGCACATACCCGTACCATCAAAATGTTATGTACCCCCCCCGGGCTCTCCTCACTCTACGTAGCAGGTTTGACAGGGCGGGGACTCGAACCACCAACCCTCAGGTTGGTAGTCAAGCGCGCTACCGTTGAGCCATCCCCGCTTAATTTTCATGTATCTGGTTAAGTTACTCGTCAGTGAAGAGAACACGACGAGGGGACGACGAGTTACCAAGCAGGAAAATTGCTTGATTTTTAGTAGGTTGTCAATGATTTAAAACAACATGATTTCAAACAACATTTTGGTCACTCGATAGAGGTTATCAGAGTTATAAATGATTTACCTTGTCCTTGATTTTAACATCTGCAATAGAAACTGAATCTGCAGCTGGAAACTCGGGTAACAGGACCCCATTTGATACTGTAGTTAACTGTGGTCCTTGACCGTGGCTCTTTGCTGGTAGAACCTTAGGATGAAAATTATTAAGATTTGATCAATATTTTATCAAGAAATTGGGATCAGATCTTGAACAAATAATATAAATTTTTACCAAAGAGAGAAAAGAGTCAAATGAGCAATTGTCCTAGTAAATGCATGGGTGCTTAGACATTGCATGTGTGCTTTTATGGAGGAGCGCTGCAACTAATATGCTTCAGCGGAGGAAACAATGTCTTTATATAGTTCTGCGGAGGAGGTAACGGAGCCTCCTTAACAATAGAACTTTTAAAATGGCGGCTGGCGGAAGGATAGGAAACAAAATCACTCTTATCATGAAGGCAATTTTAAGTACAACTGCGGTGTCTAACTACCCATGGTAAATGATGGAGAATCAGATTCAAACATTGAGGATAAACCAGATTGAACATCTCGTTCTAAACATCCACCATGGTAAGTAAATAGGGTTATTTTACAAAAGATGGCGGAACCAGCACAGGCATCAAATATTAAAAAAAGACTGCACGAAGGATAAAGCCTCTTTCGTTTGATTTAATGGCTGAGAAGAACTTCAGGTCTTTGCTATAATTTTGCTATATTTTAGCAAAGTTTGATATGTTGATTACTTTAGGCATTACTGCGTTTGATGCCTATGCTCTGCTTACCATGATCCTTCAGGTCTCATGGGATTTGTAAAGACAAGAATTGTCTTTTAGAAAAAAGTTAACCGGAAGCTTTGATAGCTGTTATTCTTTCGTATAGAATGATTAACAACAAACACAATATCTATCTTTGATCTAAGTAGCTAAATTTAATGTCAAAGCAAAGCCACACAAAAACTGAACCACATGGAGCAAGGGCTCTTTCCTATAAATCGATGACCTAAAAAGTTTCATCTTTGAAACATTGTCAAAATTTACTATTTAACATTTTTCTTTCGCATGATCATATTTTAAAATAATTTTATTTCCGAAATACAAATATCTAAAATGGTTGTCTGATGTTCTTAAGTAAAATCATCTCGTTTGGCAAACACTCGGCTGGTATCAGGTCTTCTAAAATAACAATGTTTATATATTCTACCCATAGACCCCAGAACTTTCTCCCTATTTCTTTTGCAGGTAGATAACGTAAGGATGAATACATGAATAAACATGGGCTGCTTCGAGAAAATGTTCGGTTGTGTAAGATGAATTACCTGAGTGGCATCTTCCAAGTCCGGTTTGCAATAACTTTGACTGAATCCGGTGACGCTCTGGCGAGTTGAATTGTAAACTGTATCACGATAAGGTGACGATTCTTTTATACAGATGCCATAATAGTGATACCTAAAAATGTANGTCTTTTGGAAAAAAGTTAACCAGAAACTTTGATAGCTGTTATTCTTTCGTATAGAATGATTAACAACAAACACAATATCTATCTTTGATCTAAGTAGCTAAATTTTATGTCAAAGCAAAGCCACACAAAAACTGAACCACATGGAGCAAGGGCTCTTTCCTATAAATCGATGACCTAAAAAGTTTCATCTTTGAAACATTGTCAAGATTTACTATTTAACATTTTTCTTTCGCATGATCATATTTTAAAATAATTTTATTTCCGAAATACAAATATCTAAAATGGTTGTCTGATGTTCTTAAGCAAAATCATCTCGTTTGGCAAACACTCGGCTGGTCTCAGGTCTTCTAAAATACCAATGTTTATATATTCTACCCATAGACCCCAGAACTTTCTCCCTATTTCTTTTGCAGATAGATAACGTAAGGATGAATACATGAATAAACATGGGCTGCTTCGAGAAAATGTTCGGTTGTGTAAGATGAATTACCTGAGTGGCATCTTCCAAGTCCGGTTTGCAATAACTTTGACTGAATCCGGTGACGCTCTGGCGAGTTGAATTGTAAACTGTATCACGATAAGGTGACGATTCTTTTATACAGATGCCATAATAGTGATACCTAAAAATGTAAGATAATCAAATCAGACAAAATAAGAGAAAGATAAATAAAAAATTCTGTAAATACTCCATAGCAGGCCAAATGCTAAGCAGCTATTTCATGCTGTGTAAAGGTTGGTTTCCAGTCAATGGAATTTTCCGAGCGGACGGAAATTCTATTGTTCACGAGAAAAAATGTCGCTTTGAATTTGAAATGAAAGTCACGTTTGAGCAACCTTTTATTGTTGAAAATTCCGCCCGCTCGGAAAATTCCGCTGACTGGAAACCAACCTTTAGCCAGCCTTAATGGATACTTTCATAATGATGTTATATGCCGATCGCTTTTGCAACATTTAAATGTTGACATAAATACCTAAACTTCATGTCCAAGTCTCTAAGGGCCTGTATACATGGGACTTGTCAGTCCGTTTACCTGAGGTGAAATTTCATCCCTCCATTACGTTAAAATGCTTTTAAATATCAGCTTGACATTACATGGACAAAGTTTCGTCCCGGGCTGAAATATTGATGCCGGATGCGTTTTTGTCTAGTTTTGTGCAAGACAGACTTTTAGCACGGGCTGAAACTCTTCATGTAATAGAAATAATGTCACTTCGGGCAGCAGGCTGAAAACTCCCGTGTAAACAGGCCCAAAATCATTCTTTCCCCCAAAATATTAAAGCACTAATCTTAGAAATCGACCAATTACAAACGCTTCTTCAATCTTCTAAAAGGTGCAATTTTTTTACTCCTTTGGTATGTGAAAACAAATACGTTTTACAGCTCACAGCTTTATGCTGCACTGATCGAATGAATGATAATTTGACTAAGAAGCTTACTTTGACTGTCCTCTTGTTCCAAGTCTTCGAGTTTTCAAGGTAGGAAACGTGTTCCTAATAACCTGGAAAAAATAGCAGGAGTTTCTGAATTGATTCGAGTAGCAACGGTGAATTTTGTGAAATGAAGGGTCCAGCTCCCCGGCCTCACAAAGCGATTTGCCTTTCTAAAGAATATATTTCACACCTTGATGCACTCAGACTACGTTCACACGATGCCGGCACATTTTAAAAACGGTGAAAAATGTGACGGTAGCAAAAATTTTAGCTAGCGTTTACACGATGCCGGCACAATTTGAAAATGGTAGGAAATTTAACGGTAACAAACTTGTTGCAATCTCCCAAAGAACTTGATGTCAAAGAAATGTACGTACACCTTAAGAATCGACCAGTCTCGTTTTGAAAGCGTTGAAAAATGTTTCGTTTTCGAGTGTTCACACGATGCCGTTTTCAAAATGTGCCGGTTAGAGTTCCGTTTTCAAAATCTACCGTTTTCAAAATCTGCCGGTAAAAAATGTGCCGTCTTCGTGTGTTCGGGGGGCCTATCCGAAATTTTTCACCGTTTTCAAATTGTGCCGGTATCGTGTGAACGCAGTCTCAGTCAAATCAAAATAAACAGCGAGAGCACAAAATTATGGTCGGCTGCGCTGAAGGTGGGAAATCTATTCTTCAGAAAGGCAACTCGCTTTGTAATATGGGAGAGCTGAATCTTTTGCTTTACAAAATTTACTTTTGCTGATTCGAGTAAATCAATGAATCAATTCCAAAACTGAAGAACGATCCCAATCAATGATTGAAATAAATCTGCTAGACTTGCGTAAAGTATTTAGTAGGTTCAAGAGTCTAAATATTTTAACGCTGATGCTATTCATAGGTCTTCAAGACGACGAGTAAAAAAGGGGCCTTTGCAACCAGCATACCTTGCACGTGTCATCTCTTTGTTGTCGGCCATTTTAGTGGACCATTATAATGGCGTCAAAAAAGAAACCACACAAGGATGTATTCACAAAGCATGCCGGTTGCAAAGCCCCTTTAAACTAAACCAGGCTACTTGCGAACTTCAATTCAACGGGTAGACCTAGATTAAACTCAGTATGGAACAAACTTTCAGCAAACTTGCCTATTTACCTTAAAGCCGATTTAAGTTCCAAACGTGAAAAGAGAATAGAAGCCCTATTGTGTCAGTAGCTAAACATAGATTACTTCATCGTACTTTAAGCTGATAGAATAACATTTGAATAAACCATGAGGTTTTGAAAGGCACAGGTACTTCAGATCACGTGATTGTCCTTTTGAGGAATTTTCTTTTCATAAAAGTTAAGAACTTCGTACCATGAAAAGCGTGATGAGGGTAACTCTATCAAAAGATAAAGAGATGATTTCCCAAGTGTATGGTCACTTGACCTGAAGTGGGTATATACAATACGTTAGCTGAATTTGTCTATTTAGGTGTAAATGTTCTTATATTTATGCATGATCTTAGCTTCCATCTGCTTTGAAGAAAAAATATTTTTTTGCACTGTTTAGCAGAAATTGCTATGCAAAGTGAATGCATTCTTTCAAGAATACAAAACGCAAGAAAAATCCTGAAGCATTCTGTACTACAGACGACAGATTCGTGGAGAATGTTAAAACCAGTAATTTGAAAATAATTGTAACTATCGAGAGCTGTTCATATTGCTTGAATTTTAGGTGCTTCAAATAAGAGTTTCGGCGTTTGCCGATTTGCGCCATCGTCAACTATCCACAATTCTCAGTGAAATAAGGATAATTTTTAGGGGAAAAAGTAATGTAGACGTTAAAGTCTATTTTACTAAATTCGCTGAGACCGTTTTTGAGCGATTTTGCTGAAAGCTGTTTCGGAAGAACTGAAGAAAGAATGAAAAATTGGATCGAAATCGCTCAGCTTTTCTTACTTTCAGCAATAGACCTAAAATAGAGTCGGAATCGAACGATATTTTTTTAATTTTGTAGAATTTTTGAATGTGAACAACAGTGATAGAAGCTCTAACGCCATTCAATCGAACCCTTCGCATAAAAATGTAAAAAACACCACTCTATCCAGATTCTTCTGCAGAATAGATAAAAGGTCTATTTGCACTATGAGGCAAATAACAAATGTGACAATTAGAAATTAGCTTACCTTTCCAAAGCTTGCCGCATTGACAGGTTCTAGTGCACTTTTGTGGCAAAAATCCAAATAATGGCTGTATAAAGAGCTGCGAGGTAAACTCACTCCACTTGATATTTCATAGTTATCATGAAGCCTGCGGATCAAATAAAAATTTAAAAGTTTTATTTCAGTCAAACTCGCAGGTGACCAAAATAAAACTGTAAATATTTGAAAAATCATTAAAAATAGAAATCGTCAAAATATCAAAAATGTCTTCATTTGAAAATATCTTTTGTACAGTTGCTTTGTAGACCAAAATAATGTTTAAAAAGATGATTGTGATTGCTATGAAACTGACTATATGAAAACAAAGAGAAAATCATAGCTTGATAACGTTATTTTGACCTACAATGTGCCTCAAAACACCGTATTCCGAGCAAAACCGTCCTATCTTCAGATTTCATTTTAAATTTGGATTAGTACATGACAGGACCGTAGGGAGCAGCTGCCGATTGGGGGGGGGGGCTTTTGTTCTCAAAACAATAGAGGACAATACATCTAATTTATACTTGTGACGTAGCACCATTGTTGTCAAAATTATTAGGGGGCACGAGCCCCCCTGCAACCCCCTTCCTACAGGCCTGGTACATGATAACAGATCTGTATCAAGTAACAGATTTTAAGGGTGTTGCCAGAGAAGAATTCGATCTGATGCTTATCTCTTGCGACTTGAATAATTAAATAATTCATCAAATTACTTTTATCAAAATTGAATAATTCATAAAAGAAACGATTCCAAGAACTTTTCTCAAATACTCTCTCAAAAGAAACTCAAAAATTTTCCTAGAATTAGAAATTGCTCTCAAAACTAATTTAAAACCCTTTGGCAAGATAGACTTCATACCATTTTGTTGTCATAGGTGACTGAAGTTTGCTCAGTGACAGTTGATGACTTCTTCTTGAACTGCTCTCTGAAAGTAAACAAAGAAAAACGAAGTTGAAATAACCTTTTCTGCTTTGAAGAGAATTATGTTAGCATCATAAAAAAATTAAATTTCAATAGGCAATCCTTCTGGCTTCGGTATCAAAGTTTCTTTAGGATCTCAGCAGTTCGGTCTCTTCTGAGTTTCGTAGTATTCATAACACGGATTTTTTATACAAAGGAACTCTTTTTATTCCTGAAAGCAACTCATAAACAAACAAAGAGCATGGCAAGTGATAGAACAGAACACGCTGTTCAACTCTTCTAGAAAACAAATGCACAGAAAAGAATCTAAATTTGACAGCCCATAATAAAACGTGTCCTAGGCACATTGCAAAGATTGTGAACCATATAATACAAAACGATATCATGGGGATTGTGAGAGGACAGCTACGCCATGGCCATTACAAATAACGAATAACAAATAACGAATAAACAATAACGAATAACAAATAACGAATAACAAACAACTGGACTAACGTTTACAAAAAGCAAGCTAAAATAGTAAGATATGGGGAAACTCTATTCAAATTTATGTGGGTCTATTTTACTGAGGACAAGACGAAATTGAGTGAAAATAGTTGATCCTTTTGGATCATATATCTGAAATAGAGACTGTTTGGGAGGTCATATGAGTGAAAGAAGCTTTTGAGAAAATTACTGATAGTCGTGCTGTTAACTTGGAATCTACCATATTTCAGACTTTCTCGCTCAACTGCTTCCAGTACTAAGTCTTTTTTTAAATATACTTTATGGTATTTGAGTTTGATGCTAGCGCTCAACTAGATCTTTTGTTTTCATGTCTTTCATGTTACCGTGCTTCTTTATATAAACACCTTCTACCCTTTAGCTTAACCGTTAATATTTGTTGACCGATCGTAATAGATTGTCCGTGTAACCAGGTGTTCAGCTTTAAGCGCAGCCAGCGCAGTCTTATACAGGGTGTTTCAGAAAAAACGCAACCCAACTATAATTGAAATTTTTTTAAATGTAGCAATATTTGAATAGATTTAATGTATACTGTCTGATAGCACAATCGATCTTCTTTCAAATGATATGCAGTTTGGATACATTAATGGAATTATTTATCATTTAAATGATATTCTAGTAAGTATGGCCAACTTAAAATGTAACATGCTGCAAGAGCAAAATCAACACTTTTTTTACCGTAAAAAGTTACAAAACAGAGATTGTGAAAACATTTCCGGCCTAGAAGTACTGAGGTGATGCCCTTAGGTAGGAAACATACAAAATATTCCCATGAGACCCATTTGTCAAAAATGATAAAATAACTTTTCATAACGAACGATGGGTTTCCGTCTATGTAAATGTCCTACCACTTTCCTGCATCTGAAGTCAATTAATACGCATAAGCTGGATATCATTGGAAAGAAGATAGATTGTTCCGTGGATTGTTCTTTCAGATGGCATGCGTCAAATTCATTTAAGTATTATTATTTACTGAAGAATCTCGAATAAAGGTGGGCCAAAGTGAATTTTATGAAACACCATGAATATTGCATTGCAAATTATGTGTATCTCTTACATTTGTAACTGATATTGTGTATCTATTACATCTCTCACGAAATTCTTTCTTCTCTAATCAATTGCAATAACTAACTAAAAAACCCAATATTTTCGACGGTTTTTCACTAAGCAAAAGCCGTACGCGATCTATCGCATTTGATTTGCCTATTTATCAGTCGTGAGCAGCTTAAAGATAACCAATATTTTCCTCTAGATAACTCTTTTGCGTAAGTTTCTTCGAAGATAAAATGATCGTGCCACATCCTACATATAAGCCACATATAAGAAGTTGGGTGCGGGGTTGGGTGAGTCTTACGCTAAAACTAAACGCTGAACAAAACGTTTTGAGCAATTCTATGAAAATATCTCAAATCAGAATCCTTCAAAACTGAAATGAAATCGCTTGTAAATCCTTATCTAAAATTTCATCCTCCCAGTGATCACAATTAACGCCGGCAAAAATATCTTATCGCTTAAATATCTTTCCGTGTAACTAAAGAGCCTTCTACATTTCATACAAATATTTTTATATGAAATGAACCTTTTCGGGCGTTTCCTTTCTTTTGATATCTTCAAGCCAGAATATTAACAAATTTTATCAAGAATTTTAGGCTTTTTCGCATGAATTTTGAGGTTAAACCTTTTCATAAAATTGCTCTTAACTTGAAAACGAATTGATCATTTTTGACAAGCCAAATTTTCGAATCTACGTTTCTAGGTAAGGTAAGCAACAAATTTTAGTTTGATGAGATCCAGTGGCTAGCTAAAAAGCTACAGGCCCTCAAGCGTCCGAACACTTTTCTTATTTTCCCAATAGTTTTATTCTGGACGCTAATGACAAATTTAGTCAACTCACCTTCGCTATACCGCGGCATTTTAAGACGTCTCTGACAGCTTGACACCTACAGCAAAAGTGAACAATTTTCAATTTTACATACGTTGAAAATGAAACACTCGAAGAAGCGATCCATGGCGAAAATATACCATCTTCACTAGTGCAAATTTAAAAATGTCGACTTAGATAAAATACTCTAGCAAAGGATCTTGCATGAAGAGTATGATTTGCATTTTATGTTGTCTAGGGCAGGTTAAAAATCCTTTCAGTTTGAAGCACTATAAAGTCGTAAACATTCATTATTAACTTCTTTCTTGAATAGACAAGTTTTATACTTCGGTTTGTCACTTCATCGCGTTGAAATAGAACCCTTCGTTCCGCAATTATGAGTGATTTTCTGGGGAGAATTATTTAAAAACAGTTGCAAAACCAGCTAAAAATCTCCATCTAATAATGTTCGTGACTTGTCTGCATAACAGCAACTCTATTAGCGATGACATCAAATGATGTAAGATATAACGACCTAAATTTTCGGGCAGAGGCTGAACCAAGAACAATCAGAAAAACTCTCTCAAGCATATCAAAGCTCCTAAAGGCAGTATCGTCCGGAAGGAAAACATGTTGTGTCAACGAGGACTTGAATTTTCAATCTAAACTAAGAGCATTTAGAAAAGGCGTCTCTTTAGCCCACTCTCCTTCGCAGAGGCTGTATTACCGGAGGACGGATGAAATAATCCGCGCCGAAGGCGCATCGAGCGCGCAGCGCGAGGAAGGAGAGGAAAGGGAGCAGAGAGGCCATCGTGCTGCGCGCTCTTTGCTCCTTCGGAGCTTCACGTTCTGATCGTTTGCAAACAACAGCCTCTGCGACGGAGAGTGTCTTTAGCCTTTGAAGGTGCCTAAGGCACTTCATGTTATTTTTATAGAAGAAACTAGTTTATAAGACACTAGTACCATGATCGACAAAAATTGAACAAACTCTATTTTGTAGCAATTTTGTAGCAAAACTGCTAACAAAGAAATAAATAGGACCAATAAACGTGCCTTGAGAGTTTTGTACGGAGATTACGACTCATCATTTGAGCAGCTTTTAGCCAGAGCTAGAAGCAATACAGTCCACCAAAAGAATCTACAAAGTCTTATGATCGAAATTTATAAGACCATGAACCATCTAAACCCTTCATATATTTGGGAGTTCTTTGTTAAAAAGGATATACCTTACAATCTCCGCACCAAAGAGCTATGCAGGCTTCCGTCAGCACAGTCACATCGATATGGACTAAATTCTCTTTCGTTTAGAGGTAGTCTCCTGTGGAACACTCTAGATGATGAACTAAAGAGAGCTGATACCCTGAGAAGTTTTAAAAGGGGGATCGCAGAATGGGATGGCAAAGGATGTAAATGTTTAATTTGTAAATAATTTTGTTATATTGCAAATAGTTGGTTTAAATTAGTTTTTAGTAACTATGTATCTACCAACTGTAAATAATGTTATGATGATGATGATGATGATCTAGTACTTTTGTTCGAAAACAGCTAAGAAACTTTTAAAAGCTAAATTTATAGATATTCATGGCAAAAATGTGTCGTTGAACACTTGTTCTTGAGTAATATTAACTTTATTTTTCATTTTGAACGTAATGGAACCCTTTTTCCTCCCACCTGATGTTTTATATGTCATGGAACATATTTGTAGCAGTGTTGGAAACTACATCATAATTCATGCTCTCAAAAAGTAAACAACAAATTAAGAAACTTTTGGTACTTAAAAGCGGAAATTTTCATGTGAAATTAAGAAACTGTTAGGGACCAGTCATTATTAATGACGGGTAGGGGGCCGGAAGATATTTAGAGGGGCAACCAAAAATTTTGGGCCTTGAAAAGGGGGCCACTAAAAATTGAAGTTTAAAAAAGAGGGGCCATGAAAACTCAACCGACCATTTACTAAAAATATCAATGGACAAGTACGTTATGCAAAGCATATGTCAAAACAAATAGTATCTGCAATAGTCTTCAGTGTTAATTTCTGTTATTTATCAATCAGTTCATAAGGATTATTAACACAGTTTTGCTGAGAACCTCCAGGCCAAACTTATAAAATTGTCTTCTTGAATGATTCTGAGCTATTCTGGAATGCAAAGCTCTTCCTTCTATGATCTTTAAAGGGTTTGGCTTTCTCCTCAAAGTATCTTTTCTTTTCCCTTGAAAGTTTTTCTATGTTCTTTTTGCGTCGCTTATGACCAGAAACTATGATTTTTTGCTCAGGAAGATGTCATTGAATTTAACACAGAGGGGGGCCACGAAAAATTACAAGTAAAAAATGAGGGGGTTATTAAAAATCTTATTGCGGAAATGGAGGGGCTACGATTTTTTTAGTATAAATAGAAATATCTTCCGGCCCCCTGCCCGTCATTAATAATGACTGGTCCCTTAGTACTATAGGCTGATCCAAGTTTCATATAAATAAAAACACCTGTATCTTTCAGAAGGAATTGAAGGTAGTATCTCGTTTATTCTCTAGAAAACGTTGCTCAAAAACAATCCTCCTTCAAAGTGGAGAAAGAAGCATGATAACGGGCATACGCAAGGGTGCCTAGCGTTTAGCTCTAGGCTACGAACGAGAAAGTTATGCCTCCCCTAGGTTACAATTACCAAGTTACGACAAAGAATCTACTATCA
Organism: Aurelia aurita; assembly: GCA_004194415.1. Taxonomy (NCBI): domain Eukaryota; kingdom Metazoa; phylum Cnidaria; class Scyphozoa; order Semaeostomeae; family Ulmaridae; genus Aurelia; species Aurelia aurita. Next base: position 396,268 of record REGM01000255.1, on the reverse strand, counting down.
GCAAAGTCTCGATATTTACATCCAATCGATAGAAAATACGTCTGAAGAACTAGATAGATTCTAAAACATATAAATTCAAAATATCTTACCTTTTCCTGTTAAAAATATCCTATCTGGAAAGCGATTGAAAATACGTCTTCTCTTTCGAACATGTGACCCCTTATTCTGACGGTCTTTTCTCTGTAAGCTATACAAAAAAACCTATACGCATATAGATTGAAAGGATACAACGCGGTTCCTAGCAACCCGATAAAGTGCTAAAACACGCGCTCGCGTCTTTAGAGAACAATGACTACGCGTGTCTCTGGCTGTAATTGTTTAGAAAACATTTGGCTGATTCATGAGATTGGGCATTGAGAAGCGGCGCGAAAACGGATTGCACATTTTTGTATGCTCCTAGCAAGTTGCTATGATCCAAAGTTAGACTATGCTCCTCCGAAGCTGCTTCACTAACTCTTTGCGGATCCGTGAGGTTTGTTTACATAAAAACCGAGAAGCCTATACAGAAGTGTTTACCTTTGTCTGTAGTCAACCCTCTTCTTTTTTGTAAGAAACTCATGTAAAAGAAACCAGAAAAATAACTTTTTATAGCACAGTCGCTTTGAAGAAACTTTAGTACTACATTTGAGTTGAGAAGGGTTAGAAAACTTTAGGTAGCTAAATTCAAGCTTTTTATAACAAAGATGTTATTGAATCGTTGTTCTCTGGTAATATTCATTGCAATTGCGATTCTATGTTTTGCGCCAAATAGAACTCTTTTTCTTGCCAGTTTTTCTATACGTCAAGCAATTTATCTAAGAAACAACACTATAATCTTTTTTTCAAAGAGACGAGAAGCAAATAGATAAATTTTTGGTACCAGGACGAGAAGGTCAGAACGTGAAGAAAAGTTACTTTGACCAGCAAGCGGGGGCCGTTTGCGACATGGTTTATCAGTTGTCTATCCGACATGGATTGATTTTATGTTTTATAATTATGGGGAAATAGTAAGGTCCTATACACAGTGCAAACACACGTTTTTTCTTTTATAAGAAACATGGATCAGTCCATAGTACTAAAAATTTTTTTAATTTAGCATGAAACTTTCGGCATCTTAGTATTAAATGTTTCTTAAATTGTTTCTTATTTTTAAATGCATGAATTATCATTTAGTTTCCAACACTGCTGCAGATATGTTTCTTGACATATATACATCAGGTGGGAATAAAAAATGTTCTATTATGTTCAAAACATAAAACCGTTAGTTAATATTACTCAAGAATAAGGGTTCAACGACATATTCATCATAATATCTCTGAATTTTGCTTTTGAAAGTTTCTTAGCTCTTTCCGAAAATAGTGCTAGAGTTTCTTAAATTTTCGGCCATCCTAGTACTAGCTATATACAAGTTTATAAACATATTATAAACAAGTTTCTTATAAAAAAAGTATAATCAGAACAAAAAGCATGTCGTAATTGTCCAATGTTAAATATTACGATAGCAATAAGGCCCCACAAGAACTAGGCCACAGAGCATTGACTATTGTTATCTTCTAAAGACTAACACGTGTTCGAAGCAAAGGTCAACATGGGGTCTTTTCTTCGCACTGTTTAAGTTGTTTTGCGATATCTAAGAATTACTTCATCGTTTTCTTTATAAAACAGTAAAATAAACCTCGCTGCTTCGATCTTAATCATCAAAACACAATAACTCAGGTGTGAAATCAAAACGTTAGATTAGTGAAAGAGATATTAACTGAACTGTATGGATACCGAAACACATACGAGGCTGTGGTTTAGAATTTATAACAAAGGCGACGCCAATCAAGATCAGGCTCAAATCCTTACTGGTTGCCAGAGCACGCGGAAATCATCCAATTTCATGCTAATCAGCCAATGAGATCGCCGCTTTCTAGTCCCTTGATACAAAATCGGCTGTTCGAGGTGAATTTTCTAGTACCCTCACAAAAAGTGAAATGGATGCTAAATTACTGCAGTTATTCGCAATTTTTTTGATAAATCAATTGTAGAGATGTCCATCCAGAGTTGTTTACATGTATAGAAACATATCTTATTTGGAGCCGGAGCTGCATTCATTTTCCGGTCGAAGAATATTGACCTTCGTTGAAATATCGATAGAGATTGCGACAAGTGAGATATAAACACGAGGATTTCAGCGATTATACATATTGTCATAAGCAATAACCTAAACACATTCGCTTCTATTAGATCTCAAAATCGCAAACAATTTTCAATGACTTCTGGCAGTGATATCATCTGGGCCTAAGCTTCTCCTCGCATAAAACCCTTTCCATTGCCCCGAAAAAGTTTGGATAAAATTCTTAAGCTAGGAGATTCACTTACCAATGATTCGGGCATCAGTTTGACTTCGTTTGTCGTTTGTACTTCTGCACATTTTATAAGAAACCACCAGTCTTTGCTAAATTGTAAAATATTTTCTCTGTACACTCATTCCGCTTCAGACAACTGTAAACTATGTATCACAAAAGAATCGCATCACAGAGCATTTCTAATATGATAGAACGATTCGATTCGCTTGAAGCACTCATGAATTGCAAATAAACAAAAAGAAGAAACAGTTATTATCGGGTGTGCTAACGATGCACGGTTTTGCTGTTTTTGTTTGAAGCACTCATGAATACTTTTCACAAATCTGATTTAAACAAAAAGAGCAAAACCGTGCATCTTTAGCACACCCGACAGTTGGCTGAATTTTAAAAGGACCCTTAACATGGAAGGGTCATCCCATCTAAATTAAAATATTTTATGCTAATCAGCTGACTCCTGCTAACATTGTTCAAATTCAGTGCCAATACTGTTTACTGCAGTGCAGAGGTGAATACTGTTGAATTGACATGCCATAAATGAGGAAGTGCCCTTGTCAGTAGACTTGCCCCAAGTCTACCTTGTCAGTGGCGTAACTCACGGTAGTTGGGGTTAGAGCAACTCCTAAGGGCCCCGAAGGGGCTCCTTAACCCTATTCGTACTGGGCGATTTTTTGGTTAGTTTGTACTGGCCTACTGGGGGGGGCGTTTTTCGCCCCCCCCCTCTTTTATTCCAAAACTACAAGAGTTATAACAATGAGTCTTACCCCTATTGTTCTTTGGACAATTAGCTTTTCAAATATAACAATGGTAATTAATTAGTCACGTGATTCGTTGCTAGGCAACCAAAAAACAAGGGAAATTTGACAAATTTATAGCTTCTTGACAAGAAAAATTCTATTTAATTAATTACTCTACCGATTTTCTCCAAAATTGTTGCAAATAGTAGGAAACATATCATAGATTCAAAATACATACTTTGTAGCAATTTTCAGTATCTATTTTTAGCATAATTAGCTTTAAATTATTCTTTTGTTTCATGTGCTGATTATCTTCGCAGTTTTTGTCCCTTTTTCTAGTAAATATGGTCTCAAATTGACTTAAATAATGAAGATGAACCAAATTAGATGCAATTTATTTATATTTTACACTTCTTAATTAAAACAATGACGTCATAGATATTAAATTTTGCTGATGTCAGCAAATTTGAAAACATTATATATCAAATGAAAGTACTCATCAAAAGCAATCGAATGGTGCATGCTTGAGATTAATCGGACAAGCGAGGCAAAAACTATGGACGTTCTAAGCTTTTTTTGGTTGACCACTCTCCAAATATGGTGTTACTGTGGTCACGTGATCAAAGTAAGAACAATGATATGTAGAAATTTTAATTGCCAACTTAATTTTACTAAAAGTCACCAAACCTGGTTGTCATATCTTATGTGGTTTTAGCGCAGTGTAGCAAAGTGTGTTTTAAGGTTTTCAATAAAGTAAAAAAGTACTACTCTATTAACGTAGAAGAGCAACCTGTTGATTTTCCCTGAAAACTTTAAGGCCACTAACAGGAGCCCCGACCGTTAAAAAGAATTGAAAAACGCGATCATTGCAAGCTTAGCTTGTTACAAAAACGCTGTGAATTGCAAACTTATCAAAGAAGTTTATTTATATTCATGGAACATGAAAATATTTAGTGGATGAGATGATTTGACAAAAAAGAGCCGTTTCTGTACGATGTTGAAGCTGTATTTTCATAAATTTCCTTGGGAAGCCTTTCGTCGATCGCAATCCTTTTCTCCGTTTAAAGCTATGAATTTTCTGCGAAAGATGTATTTTCCGGCAATGTAAAGGGCATGATCTGAAACATTTTCCCGGAAATGAATTCCCGGTCACGTAGTTCGGCTCGCTTCGCTCGCATTCAATATCACCCCAATTTGTTTTTCGTGCCGACGGATCTAAAGCCTTCATAATTAACCACTCTCCTATGGAGGTTTTGCTGTAGTGGGCTTCCTAATGATTTTTTTGATAAAAACACCGTTGTCCATTTTGGGTTTAGCAAAGTCTTGCCTTCTTTTTAATTTCAAGCTCACGGGGCCCTTGGATGGCTAATTTACTAAGGGCCCCGAGCTGCTCCGTTACGCCAGTGGTGTTGCACGGTTGCCATATTGGCTTTTTAAAGCCAATTCTACCACCATTTTCATAACTGATCGCAATTTGTTGGCCACGCAGCAACTCCACTCTCCTTTTCTTCCAGATTGTCCACTTACACATGTCCAAAATCTTGTTAAACGGGCTGCTTAAAAGTAAGAACGTGCCAACAAGTTCAGGAATTTTAAAAATGAAAAATAAGTGAGCCTATAGTACTAAGATGCTCCCGTTCGAGTACAGTGTATGAAACTTTGGGTGTGTTTTATTGGTATCAATTCTGAAAACGGTAGACTTGGTACGTAGCTGTGTAGTCGTGATTTCACAAATTTGGACGAACTCGTATCGTGCTATAATGCGACCTTAATTGAACTGATAGATAAGCACGCTCCTGAGCACAGGAAACGTATAACTGTTAGACCAAAACAACCTTGGTATAGTAACGATCTGGCAAAATCGAAGAGAGAAAGGAGAATATTTGAAAGGAGATGGATAAAATCAAAGACAGAATTCGATCATAAAATCTATAAAGAATCTAGAAATACGTTTGCTAACACGATAGAGGCAGAACGATGCAAATATTTGTCTAATCTAGTATCTGAATGCGGTGGTGATCAAAAGAAGCTATTCCAGGTTGTTGCATCTTTAACAGGAGATAAGAAAGCTAGTTCACTGCCAGATCATCGTGATCCATACTTATTAGCGAATGACTTTGGTGAATTTTTCATTAAAAAGATAGAGAAAATACAGAAAGGAATTGACGATACTTGTGAGTCTGAGGCTATAGTAACAAATCAGCTGACACTACCAAATCAATCTAGTGTCATTTTTAGTGAGTTTAATGTTCTTTCAGAGGAAGATGTAAGAAACTTTATCACAAAATCAGCCAGCAAACATTGTCGACTTGATCCGGCACCGACATGGCTAATCAAGAAATGCATAGACGCACTGCTNTGGTAGACTCGGAATGTTTGATTGACTCCGAAATTCTCAAAATGGTAGGTTTGGTAGGTTTGGAAGGCCTTCTGAACCTTCTGCTTCAAAAGGCAGAAGGTGAAGGTTTGGCAGACTTTGGAGAGATCCTCGTTTTCATTAGCGAATCGCAACGGTGAATCCAAAACCTGCTGTTTTTAAGATTTTTGTGTTTGATTGGGAACCCGGGGAGGGGGGGGGGGAGTACTTAGTATATTTTGCTGACGGGATGTGCACTCCTTTCCGGTATCGTTTTCGCCTCTTTTTTCTAAAGCCGGGTATCAAAAGAAGGAAATTTTTCTAAAGCCGGTTGTCAAAAGGCGTATTTTGTGTATTTTTTACGTTTTGGAGTATACTTTTCGCCGTTTTTTTCTAAAGCCGGGTATCATTTAGAGGGGAAAATCCTAAAGCCGGGTCAAAAAATTGTTTCTTGGAGTGCACACCCCCGTACTAATTAAAGTCAAGTACTCCCCCCCGGGATTGGGAATTATATTTCCGTCTCTGCGAAGTCTACTGTTTTCAGAATTTGGTAGGTTTGGAACCCTTTGATTAATGAACGATGGCATAAACACATATCGAAGATAAAGCCAAATGGGAATGAACTTCGCCCACATGGATCATACAGTAAGAAAAAGTATACAAATTTCTACTCCAGTGATTTTGAATACACGTCAACTAATAACAATGTTGATTTCTAAAGACTCTTGCCAAACTACCGGGTGTCCCAAAAAAACGCTACAGATTTGATCAGGGCTAGCGACAAGAGTTTAGGTCGAATCAATTCCTAATAATTTTTGGAGTAATCCTCGATAGTTAACTTGAAGATAAATACCTTGTTTGTTGATATTGGTGTATTGAGAGTTGAAATATTAATCTTGAAAGTCCAAATTTGCTTCCAACTCCAAACCAGAGCTTTTGGGTTTTGTCCTAATAAGCACGAGGCTTCTGGCTCGTATTTCGCTATGATTCTGGAGATTCCCCAAAACAGAGCATTTGCAGTTTAGGCCAAAACCCAAAAGCTCTGGTTTGGAGGTGGAGGCAAATTTGGACTTTCAAGATTAATATTTCAACTCTCAATGCACCAATATCAACAAACAAGGTATATATCTTCAAGTTAACTATCGAGTATTACTTTAAAAATTTTTTAGGGATGTATTCGACCTAAATTCATGTCGCTAGCCCAGATCAAATCTGTAGCGTTTTTTTGGGACACCCGGTAGTTTCAGAAAACAAGTCGCAAAAGTTACTAAACGATGTCATTAAAAAGTACGCTCAACTTAATTCTTACACCTCGATTCTCGATTTGGTAACAGAATCATAGCAAAGTAGATCAAGTTCCTTTCGAGCCATTCAGTCCAAAGAAAGAAACAATAGCCATTTACACTAGCATTTTTGAAGATCTCACACATATGCTGCCTAGGTAACCTTAAGACTGATTACCTAAGTCCCTTGTATCCCTGCTGTAAACCTTGCTCCACAGGCCAACAGAGACTCATAATAAAACGGAGAAAACGATGACACCCTGCTTAGTTCAGAAGTTCATAAGTTCAGAACACAAGCACCTTGAAATGATTTTAGATTGCAAACTCGATTTTCAAAGTCACATACGAGAGGTAATTGTGAAGGCACGTAGAGGTATTGGGTTGATAAAATATCTTTCTAAATATGTTTCTAGGGAAGTTCTCGATCAAGTTTATAAGATTTAAATAAGACCACACTTAGATTACGGAGATATAATCTACCATAGATTTGACCCTGAAATGAATCTTGAAATCACAAAAAAATTGGAGCAGGTATATTCAGAAGAGTTGGCAGTGACTGGCACATGGAGGGGTACAAGTAGACGGAAGCTTTATGAAGAACTGGGTTGGGAAACCTTGTATCACAGACGATGGTGCCGTAGACAGACTCATTTCTTTTCTCTTAAAAGATATAAATCACCTGAATATCTTTTCAATGAAATACCACAGGAGCGTCAGTTAACATATCATTTACGGAACCCAAGTGCATACGAACAACCAGCGGCAAGAAGGGTTCGTTTTTCCAACACGCATTTTCAAAACACGCTGTTCGAGTGGAATTCACTTGACAGCGAGATCCAAAATTCTACTGCAATCGCACAGTTTAAACAGAAATTGCTTTCAATTATTAAACCAGTTAAAAAACCTACTAGGCTTCGTCTTCAGTTTAGTGCCGAAATGAACACTGTTTCAGACATGCATTTGACTGCCTTACTCCAGTCTATACTTGCGGTTTAGCCAATGAGGATAATGAGAATTTTCTCCTGCACTGCCTCAGTATCACGCCCTTCGTTTAGATCTCTTAGACCAGCTCTCAGATATCCCAGGAATTAATATTACTAGCCTTGATGATAATTCCCAATGCAATCTTCTTCTATACGGAAGCCTCCGTTGTACCATTATTGAAAATAGCATTATTCTGGAGTCAACCATAACCTTTATTAAAGGTACGGGTCGGTTTGACTAGAGATGAATAGAATTAAAACAGCAGCAGCTCTTAACCTTTCTCTCTTAAAGGTCTGTCTCAAAATAGATCTTGGTGAAGTCTGCTGAAATCATTACTGAATCATCAATCATAGATTCAAAAATTTGTAGAATAGTCCTTTTTCGCAGTGGCACCGGTTCTCTGGGGTGCGTCCTGGGGGTGTCGTCGTCATCGGTGTGGTGTGGGGCTGGGTCCCGGGGCGTGCGCTGCTCTCGGCGGTGGGTGGAATAGCTTTGTATGCGCAGAACTGTTCCGCCCATTGCTGGGGGCGGTGCGGGCTTTGGGATTTGGCTCCGCGTCGTGTCGGGGGTGGGGGTATTCCGGGATGTATTTCGGAGCTGGTGTCATTGCGAAAAAGGTATATTCTTGTTCTGTGGAATCTTCTGACATCTATTTTGAGACACATTTTAGCTTCTTTAATTTATATTAATTTCTCTTACTTTTCTATTCCTTTGTTGAAGTTCATTTAAAGTTGAACATTGTAAGTACCGTTCATAGCCAGAACTCGGTGATCCTGTGTCTTTTTTGGCTATGGATGGTACAATGTATTGCAATTTTTGTGTTTTTAGTTTCAATGATCTACATATAAAAAAAGCCTTGTTTAGGCCCAGTCTCAACTATCACATCGCAGAAACGAAATGCAGCAAAAACCCATTCGGCTCACAATTAATGAACAAAACGCAGCATACGCAAGTAGTGTAAAGTTTACACTGTCGAATGAAGCTTGAATCACATTGGAGTTCGTTGAATCTTGTGAGTTGATTGCCACCACACCTTCTTGCGTGTAAGGGCCAAATAGGGTCAAGTTTTTCAGAGTAATATCATGAGTCTCTGTTGACCGAAGCAACATCATCAAGTCAAGGAGCACAGGGAAACAAGGGACTCAGGAACCACTAAAAGCTATGTATACGAAGATATTGATAATAGATAAAATATACAGCCAAGGCTAATAATAGTATAATAATTTATTCAAGGCTATATATTCAATAATATTCAAGGCTATATATGTCATCTATTATCAATATCTTCGTATACATTTGAATAATTATAGCCGCACGTACAAACAACTGATACGTTAACTAGAAGCTAACTAGATCTTTAAAAGCTAACTAGATCTTTGATTGCAGTCGGGTAAGGCTGCAGTGCGTCTTAAGTCACCCAAAATATCTGCCTTGGGAATATATTTTACAACATTGAAGGCATACAGATCTGAGGTAAAGTTATAATTTTGTTTTAAATCGTACATACAGCTTTAATACAGCAAACCTCTCATTCTTCGTCCAATACCATGCCTGTCGTATGCCAGATTGAATTTGTTTATGAACTGAAAAATAAAGAAATACCCGTTTGAAAGCCTGTAGTCATCAAACCATTTATCAGATTCCTGTATACTGACAATACCTGTGAAGCCAACATGTTAACTTAGATAAGAAAATTTACTTTGTCCAAATCGGTTGTATCGTTCCCAAATTACAAGCGATCTTGCAAAAATGTTTCATTATTCTTCAAAACAGACCTAAAATCCTTGATTAAATTTGCTAGAAATCAAGCCTCCTGATAATAGAAAATAGGTCAAAAGGGCTTAATGACAGTCTCAAGTGTATACAATTACGCAACAGCCTCTTTATATACCTAGTAAATATTTGAGCCACAAGATAAACGGATAGAATTTGATCATGATAGCTGTGGGGCAAAATTGTTAGCAAAATTTGATCAAGGATTTTAGGCCTCTTTTGAATGCTTTGACAGAAAGCCTTTCTATAACATCGCTTGTAATTTGGGAATGATATTACCGATTTTGGCAAACTAAGTTTTCTTATCTAAGTTGTTAGGTTAGCTACACAGTTATCGTCAGTTTATAGGAGTCTGATCCATGGTTTGAGAGCTACAGGCTTTCAAACGTCTAAACACTTTTCTGAATCACACAGTAGTTTGTCAAAATAACGTTCAAATGATTTGGAAGAATTTTTCTTTAGCTAACTGGGAGAGCCAAACAAATGTTCTGCATTATCAATCAATTTAAATACATAAGAGATAACTTTATAATGGCAGAAGTAGATGTGAAAATGCATTTTACTAAAATTAGTTACAATCTTCCAAACCTATGGACAATGGAAATGTGTTTCATATTATATTCACTGAAAACATCTGGGAGGTAAAATTTGAGCTAAATGTGTGTTATGNGATTTTTACTTTCGAAGTCCTATTTAATTCGCTCTGATGTTAACGTGAGGTATGACATTGGATAACCTTTTTTTACCTCTATTTTGCAGCATTTTTGCATATCAAGTCATTTAGGGGTCTCTGGTTTCAGCTGTCACACAAACTGGACTTTTACAAGCTCGTAACTCGGTCAATTTTCGGCGGATTTGCAAGATTCTGGTGTCTAAAATGAATTTAATGTCCCGTTTCAGTCAGTCAGTTATTTGTTTTAAGTGGGCTGTCAGGATTTTCTAGCTACTTAAAGCTAATTTAGGCCCACTATGCATGCCGCATCCAGGCATGGGACCCCTAGTTTAACGTCCCTTCCGAAGGACGGCGAAGTGAGTTGCGAGGTCAGTCCCCGGGTCAGGCCTCCGAGGTCACCCATCCGGAGTTTGACCTCACTCGACCGAGCTTAACTTCATTCACCTGATGAAAACTGTATAAGCCGCTCGGCCACTCACCCCACAATTCGCTTACTTTATCGTTATTTTTAATATCAAATCAAGCGTTGAAAAAATTTTCCGGACACCCTTTTGCTTTCAGATATTCTTAACAATTTGCATTAAACACACCCGATTATGGGTTAGATCTATGTTGCTTTTTGAACAAAATATTTAATGCTCTTAAGGAGAATTCCACAGGGGTTCAGTTCGTTATTCCAATATCTCTGTGTTCCAACATATCGATACTTCAAAAATTTACTAATTCTTTGAAATACTAGCTTCGGTTTTTCCATTGTAATCTTATATATTATATGGACATCTCAATATGCTGACATCTCAATATTCTGATACCTGTATCAGGTAACAGTACTCCAACTTTTAATCTCCCTAGTGCAAACTAGAATAAAACGCGTTAGAATTCGCGTTAGTAAAACGCGTTAGAAACTAGAGTAAGACCCTTCTTAATAGTGACGAACTGAAGTTGAGCACATCAATGGTCAGGGATACATTCCAAGACGCTGCGAGAAAAATTTTCAACAAACTACCTACAGAAATTAGAGAACAGAAATCGATGACCTCTTCCTGTAGTAAATTGAAAGCAGACTTAACGAGGCGTGCCACAGAGCGACTGTGCTCTTCGACTTACTGTTTTTTTAAACTTTAATGTCTGTTTAATTTCTATTTAATCTACTGTAAATCACACATTGTAACAATTTAAGGACATTGCTTGTTAACACGAGTTGAAGAGCCACAATTAGTGTGGATATCCTCAGTAGACATTGTAAAAAAACAAATTGGGATAGCGTATCCTCAATAGAAATTTAACACCTCGCAAACGCAAGGCAGAGATCTTACACCACTGTCAGACCCAGCTAACAAGTTAATTTTGAATACAAAATCTCCCAAAGAAATTAAAAAAAAAAATGGAATGTGATGTTAAAAGAAGACACGTGTCCTAAATCCAAATTTAACGCCCTGCAAACCATAACTTGCTGATCTTTCTAAGGAGAAAAAAATGTCGGACCAAAATAGGAATGTCGGAATATTGATACAGATGTCAGAATAAAGATATGTCGGAATATCGAGATGTCGAAATATCGAGATGTCGGAATATCGAGATGTTGGAATATCGAAATGAACCCATTCCATAATACAATACTTACATCTGTTGATTTTGTGAGTGGATTCAACTTTAGAAATAAAGAACTCTCATTTATCTGTGACATCTGAAAATATATGAAGAGAAAATAGTTATCTGGTAAATTTGAAAAACTTACGACAAACCTTTCAATTTCTTGTTGATCAACTTGTTTTTTGCCAACTTTGATCAAACTTAGATGTGACAGCACATGGTACAGAGGGTACCTTTTACAAAGCACAGTCCAGCTACTTATTGGTATTTGCGAAAAGGTCAACTGCACCCACAAAAATGATGAGATCTTGTCCTTTTAGGAGTCCTGTAGCATACAACATTTAGATACATCTATACAGTACAATTCTTTCGTAACTTAACATCCCCAAATTGGTAAGAATTCGTTTCTGAATTCGTAGGGCGTAAAGCTCCGGTCAAACGATCCAACATTTCGCCCAACATTTCATCCAACATAAAAAATAACGATGTTTGTTGACCCAACATGGTAGTCAAACGATCCAACATTTCATCCAACATGATCTTGGGTGAAATGTTGGATGAAATGTTGTATCGTTTGACTGAGGCTTAAAAATGAGTTCTCACAACTTTTAAATATTCTTCTGAACTCGTAAGGGTATGTAGGAATTCGTAATGGCTCTCGCAGCTTTATGAGAACTCTTATGAATTTGGGGATGCATCCGGATGGTAACTTACGATAAAAAATTGTGCAACGATTACGAATCAATCTGAAGACGTGGATAAGCACCATCGTTAGGAACAGACAGGTCCTCAGCCATTGATTCACCTCACCTCACCTCACCTCATTTTCGGTGCAGTAGCAGCGAGTAGTATACAGAAAAGCTGTCGATACGAGTTTCTCTTCCTTCCCGATGCTACTTACAGTAATTATCCTATCTCCTGCATAAGCGGCCTCCCAATCAACCGGGCTTACGCTAGATTTCCCGCGTTCGTAATCGCAAGAGTGCTTATGGGTTTGCTCGAATTCAGATGCATTCTTACGAATTCAGACCTGTTCTGACAAATTCCGATGGGTTTTTACGAATCCGTTTGAATTCATCCCTGAATTCAGGCAAAAGTGTCGAATCCCTATGAATTTGAAGGAAGTATTACAAACGAAAACTGTGATAAGTTACCAAAGAACTCTACTGTACATTGCATGAGATCAAAATTCAGAACTGCTGCATAAAAATGAAACTGAACTTCATCTACTGTATTACCTGTTTATGAACTTTAACATCGCTTTCATCTGGACTTCCTCCAGTTGTGTACCAACCAATGAAGTCTAAATCTTTAAATACTTGGCGAACTTGAAAATAAAATATAAAGATAAAGAGAAAACGCCTAATAATGGTCACAATTTAAGTAAGATATTTTAGTAAAACATGACAATTTGCAGCTATATTTTCCTGTTTAAAAAGGAATTTCAATGATTACTTTCACCAGAATAATTCATGATTAGGGCTTGGAAAACAGAGCTGAAAAAGTGTTGGCTCCTGAAGAATAAACTTCCTGGAAAGGCGATGCTAATATTTCATTGGACAAACAATGTTGCTACAGCATTTACAAAGGCATCCATGCAGTAAAATTTCATTTTTTACTCTCACACTCAACGAAATTAAGGTTACGGTAAATGTTTGTAGCACAATATTGCGCTTTATCTCCCCAAAAGCCAAACTATTAGTGGAATCTAGTTAAACTATACATCATTTGATGCGTAAGAATGTAGGGATTCAAACCGTAAAATTGCAACTTTTACTCTCACACTCAATGAAATTAATATGTACCGGGTGTCCCAAAAAAGTATAAGCCTTTGAACAGTTCCTGTGGAGGAGCCTTATTTTCGAAAATTGTTATTCAACCTTTATGATATAGATGAGATCTTAACTTGCAGTTTGCGACCTTGCATGACCAAATCAGATTTTAAAAGGCAAAATTTCTGAGGCAGCCTACTGTAAGACAGATGGTTATTGAATTATGCTACTACTATCTGCTATGCCTAATTTGAAAGAGTTTTTGGGGCAGCTCAACAATAAATTATTTTTTGGAAATTTGTTGGGATATCAAAATGAAATATATTTTCACAAATTCAAAAGCCTGAATATTTCATTTTTATGACTGAATAATCAGAACTGAAACGAAATTTGGGCGAGAAGGTCTGTTTGTGATAGAACACACTATTTGAGAAAGTTCCTTCAGTCCTACAGTACAAAGTTACTCTGTGAACAGTATAACTGCATCTTTTCTTGTCATTTTTTCTAATTAATATAGCAGTTCAATTGATCAACAAACTTTTAAGAATAGAAAGTTCAATGGTTCGTCTGCCTCAAAAACATTTTCAAATTACGCATAGATTGTAGCAGCAGTATTCAATAGTCATCTGTCTTAGGCTGCCTCAGAAATTTTAAGTGTTTAAGTGAATTACTCATTAATACTCAACCGATTTGAACATGCGAGGTCGTAAAATAGCAAGTTTAGATCTCATCTATATCATCAAGTTAAAATAAAAAATTTCGAAATTGATGCTCCTCCGCAGGAACTGTTCAAACGCTTATACTTTTTTTTGGGACACCTGGTATATAACAGTGTGGTACTTACATTGCTCTTCCTTTGCCTTATAATAGTCCATGTTTATTACTGCATCATTGTCAATTTGGTCCCATTGCAATTCAAATGAATTAAATAGCTCAATGTTTCTCCCTTCTTGCTTTCCGAGAAGGGCACCAAATACTAGAAGAAAAATGTACTTATTGAGTTACTCCATATTTCCAAACTCTTATAAATCAAAAAAGAAAAAGACTGTCAATAATTTGATTAAAGTACTCCCAACATTTATGAATAGCCAAAAACTTTTTTGCCCAGTGCTTCCATTTTATAGCAAAAACCAAAAATATTGGAAAATACTGTGTAGGTATATCATTCAAAAGGCTTGGAGAGTGGAATACAATATATGTAAAGCGGTGCAGTACATATAAAATTTTAATGACTTAAGGAAGGTTTATGACCATGGGGATTTTAAGACTTTTTGTTTCGCAAAAGTTTCAGACCTCATGTACTGTATGTACATGAAAGTGCAGGTCTTTGTAAATATTAATATGAAGTTAGATTTTTGCATAGAGTGTCTAGTTTAACTGCTTCTTGTCATGGATTGAAGTTGGCTGATTTTTAACGCTACAACCAAGTTACCAAAAATACTGGAAAATGTATCAACATTTAATCAATCATTGCAGATTTAAATAAAAATAATTTTTTGATAATGAGTTTGAAACAGTTTGCATTAGAATTTTGCAAATCTGTAGCATTTTTTCTGGGACACCCAGTAGTTTGTAGAATTTTGCAATAAAGGATAGTTTTATGGCCAAATGCATTTTCAGTCTTCATAAATCTTGAGTGTCCATAGTGCAAGCTCGTAAATGTGAGGCACCCGTAAATATGAGCATGTGCGTCAAATCTTTAAAAATTATTGCACAAAAATGGATAATAATGCCTCTTCCGTTTGATTGAATGGCTTGAAAGGAACTTCAGGTACTTTGCTATATATACTGTAATTGTATTTTGGCAATTTTTCATATCTTGACTATTTTCAGTAATTGTTTGGTAAATTTCAAATCTTATCGAAAATGTGCCCATGAAATTCCTTGAAATAGCGTTGTAGTGCTTAAGATCTGAAATATGCGCGGAATTTCCTCTGTGTCTGCGTCAGAGACAAAGTTAGCAGTCTGGTACATTTTGACCAGTTCTTAATAATGGCAGCTTGGTTACGGCTTGCTTGCACCATACCAGAGAATGTGAAGTTGCAGGTTTTAGCGCCAAGCGCTGGGATCCCATAAGTACAGAAGACCTAATCGAGTCTGTGACCCCTAGTCATGACGCTCATCAAGTGGTTGGGCTCGAACAGGTGTTGCTAAACTCTAGAAGCAGCGAAAATGAACCAAAATGAACCAAAATGACCCAAAGCTATCTAAGATTTTATTGGACACCAATTTTATCCATTTGCATTTCTGTGCGTGCCTTTCTGCCGCTGCAATTACTAAACCTGAGAATTCAGTTTCATTTCAAAATAACAGCCTTTCTTTGTCAAGACTCGGTCTATGTTGTGACTCTAAAAGGTAGCTCTTCTCAATTCTGTCTGATTTTGGCTCATTCTATTATAGTTTAGTAATCCAGTGGCGTAGCCAGGGTGCTGTCGTTGGGGGGGCAAAATTGCGAGCGAAGCGAGCAAAAATTGGGGGTCCGGGGGCTTGCCCCGGGAAATTTTTTGGGGGCCACACCCTTCAGAACGTCGGAAAACGTCCCTTTTTGGAGACACCATCCTAATATGAGAAGGAGAAGAGTCCTCATGATGGGCTATTTGGCGAGAAAAACTTCGATAATCAGGACAAGGTGTGGAGACATTCATGATCTTCCAGGGGCGAAGCTAAAGAAAATTATTGGGGGGTGCAGACCCTCAACTTGCCGACAAAAATGGCGTTCCTCGCAGGGGCGGATCCATCCTGAAGTTGAACGGGGTGGCCCGAACTGCAGACCCAGCCCGAACCAACAGAGAGGGCACGGAAAGTGAGAAGTATTTGCAAGTCTGGTGTGGAAACTTACTGAATAACGCCAGAATTGTATGTTTTTCGCCACATTCTGATGGAAACAGTTCAACGAGTGCGTTAGTGCAGGCCCGTAGAAGTATTTTAGCGATTAGGTGGGCATTGTCTCGCGCCGAAGGTGCTATAAAAGCGGGGGTCTGGGGGCCCAGCCCCCAGAAAAAAATTTAAGGCCACGCCCTTTACTTTGGCTTAGAACGTCTCTCCTGACTCCATGTTGGCGATTACTAAAATTGAAA
>REGM01000255.1:360260-376878 GCA_004194415.1 Aurelia aurita | reverse complement strand
CAACGATTAGTTGTGACAGGACCAAGTAAAAGGAATTACAGAATCCTACAGAATAGCCAAATGCGGTTTATTGTGCGTACTAGATGTTTCAGTTTCATATGTATCATCAATCATTTCTAAATACAATATTGCGATGCTACATGACAGCTACGCATATTAATTCACATCTAAATAATACAGATTACAGAAAAACAAACAAATTACAGTAAAGAAAATTAAGGACATTACATAATTATATTTAGAAATGACTGACTAAGGAGGAGCCCTCTAAGTAGATGAACTAACCGAGAGAGAGCCCCCCCATAAAAGCAAAGAAACTAAAAAGCTTTATAAAATAAAAATATGTAAACCACAATTTCTACACCAGGTGTTTCCCATGAATATAACATGAAATGGATCAAATGTAGGAATCAAGAAAATGAGTTTTCAGTTTAGACCTAAAAACAGCAACTGTACCAGCGACACAAATAATGCAGTAACACAAACATATACCAGCAGTAAGTTCAATTCAGAGAGTGCAGCTTCTTCTGGAAATATGAATTTGATGATATCATACCTTACAATTTAAAATCCGGTTTAAGCACAGTCTTTTTCATATAATAAGTCTCATATCGATAATTTTTATAGTAAATATTTATCACCAAGTCAAGAACTGGCTTCTCATATTTTGCATGCACATGCGTACACAACGTGCCACTCTCTCAAGCCACAGGGATGTCATTGGACAGCCGGATCAAAGCTGCGAAATTGAGCAAGATTATTATACAGCTTCGGAATGATTCACTGTAATTATTGCAGAGAAAAAAATCTAAAGGGGCTGGAACCAGACACAAGTTCATGGTTGCATGAAAGCGATCGTGCACATATGATCTCTCATGTGCACACACAAAGTTTCAAAAGGCCTAATCCGGATAGGGTTAAGTTTGAATTATCATGAAAATTAAAATTATTAAAGAAACATTGCTACTTGTTTCTTCGCAAGCAATTAATATTTCTTTCCTTTCCACAGTTTGATAGATGACAATGGCACTCAAAAGGCATGCAGATACTGAATATCCTAGTTCATCTACAACCGAGATAAAGGCAGACAAAGAGAGGGAGCCAGGTCATATACCACCTTTGAAGCTAAGGATTAAAGATATACAAAGAGATGCATCACCAGTTCACAAGTTACTCTCAGACCTATCATTAAATGTGCAGCAACAGGAAAGACTGATAACATTGTTAAGACTTTCAGAGATACCTATCAGCTCTCTAAGCAGTGATGATGCTGAGCATATCATCAGAGTTTTGAAAGATGTTTTGAGGAAGGAAGAAAATCAGCTTGTCAAAGCAAAGATTTTGTCAGTTCTCAATGAAGTACTTAAGAAGCCAAGTATGAACAGAATGGTTAGCATTGATGACTTGGCTGATCTTGCCCAAAAGGAAGGTAATTTTCTATATGCAGAAAAAATTACAAACATTTTAAGCTCTTGTTCCATTAGCACTAGCAGCCTCCAAAAGACCAATAGTTGCTCTGTGCTGTTAAATGGTACACCAGAATGCTTTGTAACAAAGCTATTTGTCCAGGGCATTATGAAGTTTTTGTGCACCCCTTGCAAAGAGGATTTTTTTGAGAGACAAATTGTATTGTTTGAGGCTTAAATACTGTAGTTCTTTGATAGATGGCTTGAAACCCCTTAAGGTTACTGCCCACCCTCACAGCAGGCCTCATTAAAATTATTCTGTGCCTGCGAGCAAATGATTGGCAAAAATGTGCCTGCAATCAAATCGCTTTGAGTACAGTAAAGATGCCAGCAACAGATGTGTAATGGTGTTTTGTGCCTGCGAGCGGCGCTCGTGCGCTCGCGCAGATTAATGAGGTCTGCCTCATGGCAGTAATTTCAGTTTTTTCCTCCGAGGGACCGTACTGTGCGTAGATGATAGCGAACCCATACATCATTCGATGCGTAATTTAATTAGGAATACCCCCATGTGAAAATCCAGTTGAAAAAAGCGTCAGTAAATCATTTATCAAAGTTATCATGATTTTAAAATACCCTTTCTTCAAAGGCTATTTAGAACCCCCAGCAACACCGTAGAATCATGAAAATAACTTAAGCCGATAGATTGTTTCCTTGTTTACCGAAGTGTGTCTGAGAATTTTGATATAATATCCAATTCGTAAGCTATAGTTTCCGCAATAATTGGATTAAGTTTCTTAGTCCTCCCGGTAGCTTTGTTCGGTCTAAAATCCAGACCAGNTTAAGGTTACTGCCCACCCTCACGGCAGTAATTTCAGTTTTTTCCTCCGAGGGACCGTACTGTGCGTAGATGATAGCGAACCCATACATCATTCGATGCGTAATTTAATTAGGAATACCCCCATGTGGAAATCCAGTTGAAAAAAGCGTCAGTAAATCATTTATCAAAGTTATCATGATTTTAAAATACCCTTCCTTCAAAGGCTATTTAGAACCCCCAGCAACACCGTAGAATCATGAAAATAACTTAAGCCGATAGATCGTTTCCTTGTTTACCAAAGTGTGTCTGAGAATTTTGATATAATATCCAATTCGTAAGCTATAGTTTCCGCAATAATTGGATTAAGTTTCTTAGTCCTCCCGGTAGCTTTGTTCGGTCTAAAATCCAGACCAGTTGATCGTCAAAAAAAAGCAGACACACTTTGATAGCTACATGCATTATCTCCCACTGTGCCAAATTTCTCATCATTTGATTGGTCATGCGGGTTCTAAATAGAAACTTAGTACCTACTACTAGAGGACTTTTCAGTTCCGAGAAAGCTGGCTTTTAGTGAAGGTTCTTTAAAACGTGACTTCAATGTTGATCAGACCACAAAATAAACCGGGTCAAGGCCATTAACAACATGAAGCGTGTGACTAAGTACTAATGTCAATAAATCGAAACAACGGGGCAAAGTTGCGAAAGTTGACATCCCACAGGTGGATTAACACTCAATCATTTCATCTTGAAGGTCAAGTGATTATCATTAATCCCTTCCTATTTAGGAATAAATCTCTACTGTAACTTTTAGTTTCTTATCTTTAACTAAGAATTATCATTACTTCCAGTGCTTAGATATTGACTGGGAGGGTTTCAAATTGTAGCTTCGACCCTGCATTATTGATAAAAGGAAAAAACCAGGGCAGTAACCTTAAAATGTTGTACTCTGTTGCTCTAAATTAGTAACAAAAACAGACAGGAAAAAATAAAAAAATATTCATGAAAAATATAAATCAGGTTTTGTGCTGACCAAGCAATGATAAAAATAAACTGGATTTGGAAATGATTAAGGAGATCTGACTTTAGTCCTCGTCATGTTGATGCTCTACTCTATGAATACCAATGGTGATTTTATTGCAAAACTTTCTTTGAGGCATTCTGTGCACTATGGTACAGGCCTTGTGTACTTTAAAGGGAATATAAGCATATATAAGCCTTTGATAAAAATAGCTGTGCAAAGACAATGGACTTTGACACGCGCCACACCATATTTGGGTAACTCATCTACGTCAACAGGAAATACTGATATCTGATTGGTTAGAATTTAACCGCAAGTGGCTTAAGCCACTTTTATATGCTTACATTCCCTTTAAGAACAAGCTATCCTCAAGGCAACCTTAAGAATTTACCAGCAAATGCAGATAAGAGATAATAATTCTTGAAAGGTATCAAAGACATCTAAGAAGTTTTAAACAAGAATTCCAAAGAATTTTGTAGCCAATACCACAGTGTTAATCTCCTTAAAGCATGTACCATATACCTGTGTATTTCGTTTCAGGGAACCACAATGTGTTTGTACAGTATCTGAAAGTGTTTGGCACAGTTGGTCAATTAATTCCAGCAAAGGTATTCTAGAAATCTTCATTGTGTCTTTTACTGTAGGCATATCTTTTCTTGTAAAATCCACTCAATAAATCTGTCTTCTTTTGGTCTTGGCAAATCATTGATAAGATTAAAAAATGCATCCATGCTTGCAAGGTGAAATTCAAGGAGCTTAAAGTGAAGAAAAGAAAAGTTTATAGTATGTTAATCTTCAATGTTTCTGAATCAAAATGCTGTTTTTAGTCAAAGTTTGTTCAGTTCTTAAGGCAAGTTTCCTCGTTGCCTTTGTTAAAGTTTAAAGACCAAAGATCAGTTTTTCTTCGATAAAGAAAGAAGAATTCTCCATGCTGCTGTTGATATTCTGATTCTTGAGAAAGTTCTCCTTCTAAGCAAGCATACATTAGAATTTAATTCAAATGTTTACTTGGTTAAAAGAATATTGACCCCAAAAACAGCACTGTTTTAGATTTTTAGCACCTTTTTAATCTTAGGATCCTCGTAAACCCAACCTGCAAGTAGTATCAGTGAACTATTTATTGGAGAGTTTAAAACTAAAGTTGTAAGATGCAAAGTACGAGAATTATATAATGCAAGAAATTGGTTTGCAGGGAATTATTTTGGCATTCTGATATATTTTCAGGGATATTATCAATGTTGCCCATCTTTCATTTCGCAGGCCGATATCGTGCAAAAAGTTTTGAAGCTTACCTATAAGGTTTGTATTGCTTTGTCATGTTTTGATTTGAATTTCTTAAATAATACCTCTTGATATTCTATGAGGAGTGAGCTTGGACCGACTACACGAGTCTCAGTTTTCCACATTGAATTGAATGATGGTTATGGCTGCAAACTGAGAATCAAGTCAATACAGCTTCAAAATAGGAACTACTTCGTCCATCTTCGCCGGATTTCAGATCGCTACTTTATCAATATGGCCAGACCACGTGCCTATTCTAAGCGTTTGATTGGCTGATTCGATCAAAGTTTGACTTTTTGAAGTGAAGCGACACAAGAAGCGACGTTCGTTTTTTCGCTTGACGTTGAAAGGATGGAAGACGGTCGATTTTTCTTGAGATTTTTCGTAAGATTCTAATCCCTGTTTAGAATCTGTTTGATCGTGAGTCCTTGTATGAGAGAAAATAAAAAATCGGATCAAACACAGTGAACGAATCAGTATTGTAGAAGTTTTTGTAACGAGCTTTCTGATTGGCTGATCTGCATTTGTGGTGATTCCCATGTTACGGAACGTAACAGCGGTATGATTGGCCAGAGATTGGACTTTTTTATCGTAAAAAGTTACAAAACAGATTTTGTGAAAACGTTTCAGGCCTAGAGGCACTTGAGGTGATGCCCTAAGATAGGAAATATGCAAATTATATCCCCCATGAGATACTTTTATTAAAACTGATAAAATTTGCTCTCACAAAGATGAGTTTTCTCCTATATAAATGCCCTACCACTTTCCTGCATCTAAAATAGGGCATACTTACCGAAAGCTTCAATTAAGTGATAAATAATTCAATTAATGAGCCAAAGCTAGGTATTATTGAAAGAATATAGTGTCTGCTTTAGCATAGGGCTCAAATCTTTCAAATCTTTAAAAAGGTGGGTGTAAAATTCTATTATAATTTTCTCCGAATTAAATGGCTTGAGCGGAACTTATGGTACTTTGCTGTAAATCTGCCGTGGAAATCTTTCGATATCTTGCTTAGTTTCAATTTGGCGGCATTTATAAGTTTTTTGACAGAATTCATGGAAAATTTTGAAAAAATCAAAATCGTCGTAAATCCTAAATCAATAGAGGAAAATTAATACAATCTCCAAGAAAACCATAGTTTATGAAGGTCTATAATATGGTTGCAAGCAGAAATCTGTCGCTCTTCTGGTTTAAGATTTAGAAATTTGATGACGTCACAGCCTCAGAAATAATAAATGCCGCCATTTTGAAAATAATCAAGATATCTAAAAATTTCCACGGCAGATTTACAGCAAAGTGCCCCAAGTTCCTTTCAAGCCATATAATTCAAAGAAAAATGCTAAATAATTTTACACCCACCTTTTTAAAGATTTGAGCCCTATGCTGTCTGCTTTCAGATGGTATGCGTCAAATTGATTCAAATATCATTATTTTTTTAAGAATCTCGAAAAATTGTGGGTTGCATTTTTTTGAAACACTCTGTATACAGGTAAAATAAAAACTCCATAAAAGTTCCCTATTTCATCTGGTGTAACGTTTTACTCGCTGATCTAGCTAGTACTAAAGGTTTTTAAATAGATCTAAGAACCCATTCCGTCGAAAACGCTCCAAAATTATGAGCTGTTTTCTACAGGCACAGTTGTAAAACATAGAAAAAAGGCTGAAAGTATTGATCCAGTTTCCAGAACTTTTCTGCATCACAGTCATTACAAGAGCATATATGTTATTTTTTTTGCATGTTAAATACGATTCACCAACAGGATCGTTCTCAAGAGAAGGCAGTTTTGTCAGTCAGTTTTATGCATCCCATTTTATTTTCTAAGGGCCTGTGTATATGAGGAAAAATACCTCACCTGCCAGACCCGGGGCTGACAGGCAAGGTAAATTTCAGCCACTGTTTATATTGGATTTTCACCTCACCTGTCAGCGCCGGATCTGGCAGGTTTTTCCTAAAAATTTCCAAACACTATCGTTCTTTAATTATTAGCTCCTAAAGTATCTTAAAAAGCGCAAACTACACCTTCCATAGTAGGGTGTCGTATACGTGAAATTTAAGCATTGAAATTTAAGTTGACATGATCTAATTTTCAGAAACTGATAGATTCACATCAAGATGTTCGGTGTTCATGTCTGCAACTTTTGAGTCAACTTTGCCCTAAAGAACCTCTTAGACTGAGTGGTGGTCGATATGTTGATTTTCCTGATCTCTTCTGTGAGTTCTCGATTGACCAAGATCCCAGAGTTCGTGCAAGTGCACTCCAAGCTTTGGTATGTACACATTATTTGTCCTACGTTGTATTAATACCCTATTAATACCGGGCTTTTTGGACCCTTGTAGTACCTGAGGGGGGCATGCCTCCATTCATAACATCGTCAAGAATGCAGATATGAGGGCGAGACTTTGTACAATGGTGTACATTTCTATTGGTGTACAGTAACAAAATCTACACAATGGGGCACTTTTTTATTCTTCATTACATCTATGACGTCATAATGGAGGAAAATGCCAATATTTTCCAACTATTTGCAATATTGGCAATACTTAAATTTTTATTTAGTAGTTAGAAACTGATCACTTGACCAACGTCTTTTCAACACATGGTCTGCTGGAAAATTAAAAAAGTGAGTCTATTTTTGCCAAGATGATTTCAATTCTTATTCAGCCTATTAAAGTTTAGGAAAAGTCACAGAATCCTGGCTCCTTATCTTTCGAAATGATGACAATGCATTTGATCAACATTTCCACGGGCACTTTGTGCCCCCGCCCCCCCCTCCCGGTAGTACTAGGGGATTTGATCTAGCTATCTTTGTTGTGCTTTATTTTATGTTGAAGTTAATGTCCTTTCCTCGCCTGATAGATCTCGGCGGAGATTTATTTTATGTTTTTAAAGCTACAGCTCTGCTTAAGACGGTCAAGATACTAGTGCGCCAAATTTTATTATCCACTTTTGACAAGCCATGATAAATCGTACATAAATCGTACACTGAGCCGATTTTGATGATCATTGATTTAATCTTTTGTTTGAGATCCCAAGTGATACTTTGCGATTTTTTGTTCATTTTTCGGCGGTCTACTTCCCGATTTATAAGCGGTGCCTTGAAAATTATTCGTTTGAAATAAAAACGGCCTGAATCAATCGAGAAACATCGATCAAATGTTGTTAAGACTAAACTTGAAAGGACAAAAAGAAAACTATTACGTTTGCAAGGGCTTCAGTGAAATTATAAACATTTCAATTTTCCAGTTCAAAAGGTGTGCAAGCTTCGAACGATTCCTTGTGCAACAGCACTAATTCACTCACTTCCCAAGTCGTGTCGAAGAGTTTTTTCGTTGTCTTGTCTTTTTCAGTCTTTGAACAATTTAATCGATGTTTTTTCGATCGTTGTAGGCTATTTCCAGACTAAAACTTTGTAAGAAATCGCTTATAATGTTAGAAGTAGGCACCAGAGTAATAAAATAAATTTGCTGATTATCATTTGGAATTTGGATGAAGAATAAATGGGCAGTCTTCAAACCCGCTCAATGTATGATTTATCGTGGCGTGTTAAAAGTGAATACTTTTTGGTGCACCCGGTATAGTTAATGAACTCTACCGGAATGAATCGTTTCCATTATTTTCATCAATTGTTGGTACAATCATTTAAATAGCAAAGTGAAAAGCAATTCTAAAGAATAGAACCTTAATGTAATTTTAAGGACAAAAATTCTTTTTGATATACCGGGTGTCCCAAATAAAAGGTTACCGATTTAATCAGGGCTAGCCCTGCCAATTTAGCTCCAATCAATTCGCAATAACTTTTAAGCCAATCCTGAAAAGTTAACTTAAATATAGGTACCCTGTTTATTTGTCTTGGTGCTGCCCAAGTTGAAATATTATTCTTGAAAGTTTATATTCGACTACACCTCCAAACTCGAGCTTTGGCGTTTTGGCCTAAGCAAATTCCTGAAGCACAGCGAAATTAAGAATCAAAATTAAAGAAAAATTAAGAAATGCATAATAGGCGAGCTCTAGTAAATACCTTATAATATGATATAATTTTTTTTCAAATTTTATCAAGGTTATTATTGATTTATTCGCTGTCCTTCAAGAAGTTTTTTTTTACATTCATAAAAGTTTACAATATACATATTACTTCACTACATACAAATTACTTTACAATACTACTGAAACGATACCGAGGGAGCAAAAACTATGTCAACCCCCAGGCCATTAACATTGATACAAACTACAATACATAAATACATAANACAGGTCTTTTGCAGTGCCACATTTGTTATGATATTTCAAAATGTAATAGGGTAGGTCTTCTGCAATGCCACACAATATTGAAATTAAACAGGTCTTTTGCAGTGCCACATTTGTTATGATATTTCAAAATGTAATAGGGTAGGTCTTCTGCAATGCCACATAATATAGAAATTAAACAGGTCTTTTGCATTGCCACATTTGTTATTATACTTCAAAATTTAATAGGGTAGGTCTTCTGCAATGCACAAAATATTGTAATTTAACAGGTCTTTTGCAGTGCCACAGCTGTTATGATATTTAAAAAATGACAGGTCTCCTGCAATGCTACTAGATATAAAATTCTGAAGGGTTCGTAGCATATCAAAACGTGAAAGCCACGTGCAAGTTTTTATTAGGCCACCATATGCGTAGAATAAACGTGATTGTCACAAAAAGTTAGCCTTAGCCGGTAAAACGATAACAAAATATACTTCAATAATACGAGGCCAACTAAGACTTGAAGTTAAACTTTTTAGAAAGGATAAGATTACTCATGGGCTGCACTGTTCTTGCTTCAACAAATGGCTGTGTAACGTTTTGCTGGGGCACGTTCACTGGGCCATGTTCTGTTGAGGAATTGCTTCGTCCTGCGCTGCATTGCCATTTGCCAAGGCATTGTGTATGACCGTGCGACTCGAACTTGATGAGCTTCTCTCATTTGGGCTATGGCCTAGATTTTCCAGATTTTCCAAATCAGCTAGCTTGGCAGCGACGGTAGTTTTGAACGCAGCTCTTGCTAAGTATCGAGCGAGTTGCTGAAGAAGAATGGCTAGGTCGCGCTTATTGTTTTTATATGTTATAAATTCCCTTTGGGAATATAGATTGGTTAGAAATATCCCAAGGGAGTAGCTCCTTTTCAATTTCAGAGATTTACATCCGGCGAGAATAGGGGTATGGTCCCCCTGCGGGGAAGTAATTCATATTAAGTGGGTTTGGGTAATTTTGGGGTGCTGATTCCGAAAATCGATGTTATACGGGCAAATTAGGGGGCAGTTGGCCTCTATTTCATGTCAAAGTCTCGTTTTCAAACAAAATAGACGCAAAAGCCTTGCTAGGGTCCCCCCTCCAGTTAAATTAGGTAAACTTTGGTAATTTTGGGGTGCTGATTCCAAAAATCGATGTTATACAGGCATATTGGGGGGCATTTGGCCTATATTCCATGTCTAAATCTCGTTTTCATGCAAAACAGACAAAAAAGCCTTGATAGAGTCTTCCCCATTAGGGAAGTTTCTGGAACTTTCGTCTGGAGTCTAGAGATTTCCAGTGCAATGAATCCAATGCTTTAGTGCTTGAGTCATATAGATTCATGTTCAATATCAGCTTGGCACATTTGTTATGAAGAACTTGCAGAGTGTTCATCAAATATTGGTTATTTCTATCACCCCAAACAGTATCTCCATAATCAAACAATGGTATGATCATAGTGTTTACCAAAGTTACACGTTGTGCCCTGGGGATTAGATGACTTATTCTTTTTATCAAACCTATCCTTTTTGCCAAAATACGAGTCAAAATACGAGACGCAACTTTGAAACGAGATGTTCGATTTTTCTTCAGATTTTAGTCTCTGTTTAGAATCAGTTTGGTCGTGAGTCCTTGTATGAAAGAAAATGAAAACATTAGATTAAAAAAATTGAACGAAGACAAGGAATCACGTCAGTCAAGCAGCAGCTAGCGAAGGCAATGGCTTCATGTAAGAATCCTCTTAAGTCCTGAAATCATGAAACTCCAAAAATAGATATAGTTGCGTGACAAATTGGTTGGTATATCGCCCTTTAATTAAGTCAATTAACCATGCGTGGCATACAATGATGTTTTTGCTATGCAACAATATGATGTTAACCCTATAGTAGTTGTGCTATCTGAACTACCCTATTTTGGTTGGGGGGCAAAATAACACCCCCCTACCTAACTCTTGACTGACAATAGGTAGAGCAACCAGATTTGGCCTGCTAATAGCCCCGGGCATGTAAATATAAACCGTAACCTAAAATTTGCCACAGATATTGCTCACGTCAGCATTTTCCTTTGTGTGGGCCAGAAAAGCGGCAAAATCAGCCAACATCAGGAAATATGAGATAAAATCAAATTTAGGGCAAAATTTCCATCCAAGCATGAACATTATGATAGAATATATCAAATAACACTGCTCTGCAAAAGAATTTGCAAAATATTGCGATTTTGCTACTTTTTTCGCGAAAATTGAGATTTGAGAATTTGCGATTTTGACAGGGTCAGTCCCGGAGAATTGCTTCCCTCCCCCTCATTCGTCAAAATATTTCAATGAAACTTTATGAGTTCTTGCACAATAGGTAGTTACTAAATGTCAAAGAGTTTCATTGTTGTAATTTTTAACCTTGCGGGGTTATCAGAAAAAATCTCATAGGGGGGGGCAAATTTGCCCCCCAACCAAAATAGGGTTAAATATGGTACTTTCCATACTGCGCATGAGCTAATTTCCGTGCTGACCCACAGTGATATCATTTCACAGCCACATCAATGCTATGATGCCAATGACCACACGGCACAGGACACAAAACACAAGAAATCTGCCTACTATCCCATAACCTCACTCTGTACTTCGTAGTCGTACTTCGTACTTCGTACTCTGTAAGTCAAAAAGGAAACAACCGGTCAAACTCGTACTTCGTACTCTGTAAGACGAAAAGAAAACAACCGGTCAAATTTGTTCCTGGAATCATAGTCGGAATGTAAATTCCAACAATTTGGTGTCATAACATGGTATAGCTCAACGCTGTCCACACTGGGCTTTTTTCAGTCACTAAAATAGGGATAGTTGTCACAGGCTCTTTTTGAGCAGAATGCTGATGTTGTACTAACTGGTAGTATTACCTTTAAAGGTGGTAAATATCCTCTCTCAAACCACATGGGCACCCTTTGCATCCAGCAACAAGCCTAAAATGCCTAACATACACTATTGCCTAAAATGCCTAACATCAGAGCCCTTATTGATAACAGTACTTGTAGCATTGACAAGGTTTACCCTGTATAAATATTTCTATTATTATTATTATTATTACTGCTGACCAAAACAATTCGGGCTCTCCGCACAAACTGTAAAATTGCGTTTTTATTGATCACAAAGTCCACTTTGTAATCTAAGGAGCGATGTCATGCTTTTTAATTTTTAATTATTTAGACACATTGTTCCTTCAGCTACAATACTATTTACTGATGCAATGACATGATTCATAATGATTCATAAATTAAGCGTGTGTTTGATTGGTAATTCCAAACCTACTAAATTCTGAAAACAGTAGACTTCGCAGGGACGGAAATATATTTCCCAATCAGACACAAAAATCTTGAAATGGTTGGTTCCGATTCATCACCAGGGTTTGCTAATGAAAACGAGGATCTCTCAAAAGTCCGCCAAACCTTCTGATTTTTGGAGCAGAAGGTTGAGCAGGCCTTCCAAGCCTACCAAACCTACCCTTTTCAGAATTTCGGAGTCAATCGAACGCGAATTCCAAGTCTACTAAGTTTACCGTTTTCAGAATTGGTACCAATCAAACACACCCTAAGATCATATACTGGGCTGCACCAAAAAAAACTATGCACTTTTGACAGGCCACGATAAATCGTACACTTGACCGATTTTGAAGATCTATGATTTAATCCCCTTGACACAGGCACGCAGTACCTCCACAAAGGTATACATTCAATAAAATTACAAAAGGAAAGATATTTCTTTGTTTTATTTAAATTACTGTTACATTTATCCCAACTTTGAGCTAACGCTCGTACAACAGAATATAACTAATCGATTCTAAATCCCCAAATCACTACGAAAAATTTTTCTCTTTGTCCATTTTCATGCCAAGTCTTTAGAAACTTTGATCGATGTTTTTGGATCGTTTTCAGTGTTTTTGAGACCAAGCCCTATCAAGCCTAGGGGGGCTGAATCAGCCCTCCCTAGCAGTTTTTCTTCTTTGGATTTTTACCAAGTGCACTTACAACGTTGAGACTTTCTGACTTTTAGTTTTTATCCTTCCTACAATCAAAAATTAATTTTTTAGAAAAATTAAATTCATTCCAGGGGGTAAACACACTCAATTTTCGAGAGATGTCTGTGTAAAATTTTGAATAAATCTTATTAAAATCTACAGCTAATGTGATAAAATGACGAAAGATGAGGAACATATACTACCTTTGATCCTCTATCCAACCAACTAGTTTTTTTGTAATTTAAACGTATGATTGTGCGTATTTTGGCACTACGCATGCGCAAATTATTTGAATTCCTGTGTGACGTTATCACTTTTCGCTAATTTTTCTTTACAAAGCAATTGCTATTTATCCACAGAATCACAGAATACACCGAAATTGGACTGATGTTCCTACTGCTTTCCGTTTTCTCACAATCAAGGATTGAAGATTTTTAGTACTGAGCCCTATTGATTTTGAAAATGCAACATTGTGACGTCATGAGCAGGTCACGTGACATAACTAAAAATAGGTTTCATTTTTGGATTCATCTCATGATGTACTATACACATGCCAAGTCTCCAGGCTCTAGCATATACAGAACAGAAATAAAACAGGGGGGTTAAAAGGNACAATCAATTTCACAAATACAAATAAACATGCAACAGTCTGACATAAATGATTGATTAAAACCAGTCCTATCAAACATACCGAAAAAATGCTAACCGGGGTTCGCTGCGCAAATGGTATATTACAAGGGTTTGCTTGGGCTGCCTTGGGGCGGCGCGAAGATGGCGAATAACTCACACCTATCTTTTATTTACCTTTTCATTCATTCATTAGTTTGGATACCGCAGTTTTATGTATTATTATTTCAACAAACCAAACTTGATCACTCTCTTATGAGAGCGTGAGCGAAAGCGGGATCCTCTCGCGGATCTCTTCAAGCTTTTCCTTTGTCTGTCCTGAGCATTCCTACCACATTTGAATTGTCTATAAACTCTATATCCATATTTATCACATGTTAATACCCTTCAACAACAACGAAACAACATAACAATCTATTTCACAAATACAAATAAACATGCAACATTCTGACATAACTGATTGTTGTCCACAGAAATGAAACAAAATTGACTGAAGCTCCTTACCACAAAAAGTCTCAAGGGCCTAACTAGCCCTTCATAACAAACATGACAATGAAAATAAGAAATCGGAAAATATCAACAACACTTGAGATACCAGAAAAGATAAACAACAGTTAATCCGAAATTATCCAGACTAGCCTTCACAAAAACACAAACAAAAAATACAAAAACCAAAAAATAAAAACAACACCATCAATCGAAAGTAAGAAACCCAAAAGATAAAAGCACACTTGAATTATAAATTGGTCTAACTAGCCATTCACAACAAACACTAAAACAAAAATAAGAAACCCAAAAAGAGAAGAAACACTTGGACAAAATAACAAACCCAGATAGGAAAACACTTGTCAATCAAGTGCACTATACAAGAACAGGCCTTTGGAGAAAGCGATCATGAAGTACAGGAGTCAGATGAAAAATTTTGAATTCCTGCTGCATCACTGATTGCTTGCCTCCAAGGAAAATGTCTGTCTATTCTCAATCACCACGAACACTATGTTTGTCAAAACTTTGACATCATGCTGATTTACACTTGGAGTTAAAACATGCACAGTGGTCTTGTCTTATTTCATTCATGAAAATTCAAGATGAAAGACTGACGCGTGAAAACAAGACTGGAACAAACCACAACTTTCTATGAAAACGTGAGTTATACTCTCTATATTTTTCTCATACATGATTACAGTTAACTGATTTTCCTATCAATACATGTAACACTATTTCAAACAAACTACAAAGTTTACAAACAAAGAGACAAACAAGCAAACAAACAAACAAACGAACAAAACAATATACAAGTTTTACTCTTGATACTGTATACTTGATAAATTACATCACGATATTACAACTCTCCGTTGAAAAAACACTTTTTCTCGTAACTTTAGAATACTTAGGCCCTCTCTGCGAGTTTGCTTGGGATAAACAAATCAGAAATTGGAAATAATGACATATATAACCAATCAATTAAGAAACTAAATAACAACAGACGCAATAGTGGATTAGGACGCTAATCTGCTGGGGCACCTGCACAGAAAAAACATTCCGATTTAATTGCTCCGAAATGTAAAATCTTTCTGTGCAGGAATTGGTTGACAATTTGTGTCTATAAACTCTATATCCATATGTATCACATGGTAATACCCTTTAACAACAACGAAACAACATACAATCAATTTCACAAATACAAATAAACATGCAACAGTCTGACATAAATGATTAATTAAAACCAGTCCTATCAAACATACCGAAAAAATGCTAGCCGCGGTTCGCTGCGCGAATGGTATATTACAAGGGCTTGCTTGGGCTGCCTTGGGACGGCGCGAAGATGGCGAATAACTCACACCTATCTTTTATTTACCTTTTCATTCATTCATTAGTTTGGATACCGCAGTCTTATGTATTATTATTTCAACAAACCAAACTTGATTACTCTCTTATGAGAGCGTGAGCGAAAGAGGGATCCTTTCGCGGATCTCTTCAAGCTTTTCCTTTGTCTGTCCTGAGCATTCCTACCACATTTGAATTGTCTATAAACTCTATATCCATATTTATCACATGTTAATACCCTTCAACAACAATGTTAATCCGAATTTTTCCGGACTAGCCTTCACAAAAAACACAAACCAAAAATACAAAAACCAAAAATAAAAACAGCACCATCAATCGAAAGTAAGAAACCCAAAAGATAAAGGCACAATTGAATTATAAATTGGTCTAACTAGCCATTCACAACAAACACTAAAACAAAAATAAGAAACCCCAAAAGAGTGGCCTTAAATAGCCTTTCACAACAAGCGCGCAACAATAATAAGAAGCCCAAAAGATAAAAGGACACTTGAATCATAAATTGGTCTAACTAGCCATTCACAACAAACACTAAAACAAAAATAAGAAACCCAAAAAGAGAAGAAACACTTGTGGCTTAAATAGCCTTTCACAACAAACACGCAACAACAATAAGAAACCCAAAAGATAAAAGCACATTTGAATTATAAATTGGTCCAACTAGCCATTCACAACAAACACTAAAACAAAAATAAGAAACCCAAAAAGAGAAGAAACACTTGTGGCTTAAATAGCCTTTAACAACAAACACGCAACAAAAACAAGAAACCCACAAGATTCAGGAACACCCTAATTATCCACAACTAACACGAAAATGAAATATAAATACCCAACAATATAATAAGAGAACACTTTAATGACTTCAAGGCCAAACTAGCCTTCTATTAGAAACACGAGGACAAAAAAACACACCCAGATAGGAAAACACTTGTCAATCAAGTGCACTATAAAAGAACAGGCCTTTGGAGAAAGCGATCATAAAGTACAAGAGTCAGATGAAAAATTTGAATTCCTGCTACATCACTGATTGCTTGCCTCCAAGGAAAATGTCTGTCTATTCTCAATCACCACGAACACTATGTTTGTCAAAACTTTGAAATCATGCTGATTTACACTTGGAGTTGAAACATGCACAGTGGTCTTGTCTTATTTCATTCATGAAATTCAAGACGAAAGACTGACGCGTGAAAACAAGGCTGGAACAAACCACAACTTTCTATGAAAACGTGAGTTATACTCTCTATATTTTTCTCATACATGATTACAGTTAACTGATTTTCCTATCAATACATGTAACACTATTTCAAACAAACTACAAAGTTTACAAACAAAGAGACAAACAAGCAAACAAACAAACAAACGAATAT
>REGM01000255.1:342486-355044 GCA_004194415.1 Aurelia aurita | reverse complement strand
AAAAAAAAATAGACCATAACAAACCTGACTTGGTCCTGCTGGATAAGAAAGGAAAAACCTGCTACATTATCGATGTGGCATGCCCCTTCGATACAAGAGTTGAAAAGAAGGAGAAAGAAAAGTTTGAGCATTATACAGATCTGAAGTATGAACTTCTCAAGGTTTGGAACACGGAAGTGACAAAAGTATACATAATACCAATTGTGATTGGCGCTTTAGGAATAGTCACGAAGAATGTTGAAAAATATCTTGAAAAAATTGACTTCAAACCTGGCTTAGATCCTCTGCAGAAAGCTTGTTTGTTGGGTACTGCCAGAATAATCAGAAAAGTTTTGGACTACAGCGAATAGGACAAAATAGAACACTAGAAGACAAGGAAAGACGGTTTAGAAAGAAAGACTTTAGATCTATTATCTCAAGCCACGGGAGGTGACCTGATAATAGACAAGATACTGGTATAACATCGAGACCATGAGAAGAATTGCATAATAATAATAATAATAATAACAATAACAATAATAATAATAATAATAATAATAATAATAATAATAATAATAATAATAATAATAATAATAATAATAATAATAATAATAATAATAATACACGAATTTTTATACAGGAATAATATATCAGTATGACGAGCATACTGTTATCATTAGTGTCCTGTGCGTAAGGTAATATACAAACTAAAAGGAGTAAATTAAGCTAGCTAAACAATTACATATATTTAAAGAGGGTGGTAAAGGGAGGGGGGGTTCAGGATCACGAATCACGGGAAAAAAATTTTGCTTTTCACGTTTCACGTAAATAAATACTGGCCTTTCACGTTTCACGAGAAAAAAATATAGCCGATCACGTTTCACGAAATACTTTTTCCCACCCTCTTTCACGTTTCAGGAGAAAAAATATAGCCGATCACGTTTCACGAAATACCCTTTACAACCCTCTTTAAATAAGATCATGTACATGTGTCCTGAATAAAACCCTAGAGTCCAATTTTCGTGCTAAAATAGGAATGTTGTTATAAGTATTTGCAGCAGTCACAGAAAAACTTTTACTACCAAATTCAGTTTTCATCTTTGGGACTTTTACAGTTAAGTTATTACGTCTTGTACTTTGACCATGTTCTTTTCTCTCAAAATAATTTGTGAATGGGTCACACACGTTGTTTTGGAGGCAATCAAATACAAATGTGCACATCTTTTTCTTTATTGCACCCTCAATTGTAGGAATCCGCAGTTCAGTGCTTGGGTTGGTTTTTTATTTTATGATATTCCTGCTACGCTGTTCTATTTTTCGTATCTGATTGACTCTTGAATTCGACAATCCTAGCACAATTTAGCCACAGTATGTGAAGACAGGCATAATCATAGCTCTGTAGATCTTTTCTGCAGTTGCTGAGTCGATAGAACTTCGAATACGACGAAGTAGATTTGCTCTTCCTGTTGCTTTTTTGGAAGTTGCATTGAAGTGAGACTCGAAATTTAGTGAGGGGTCCAATGGTACTCTGAGATATTTGTAGCTTGCAGCACAATTTATGCAGGTTCCGCCAATTTGGATGTTAAACTCCTTCCACTGAAGAGGTTTAATCGCTTTGATGTTCCAAAAAAGCATCGCCTCTGATTTCCCTTTTTTTAGATTCATTAACAATTCATTTTCACAAAACCAGGTTGACAAGCTGTTGATATCATCGCCTAGATGATTTTCGATGATGTTAAAGTCATTGGATGAGGTAAAGATAACGGTATCATCTGCGTATGTAATGACTTTATTTTGCTTCAGTGACCTATTTGCATCATTAAAATGGATCAACAATAGTAGAGGGCCAAGGATGTATCCTTGTGGAACTCCGGTATACACGGGGATGTCATTAGAGAGAGCTCCATGGTACTGAACAATTTTTTGTTTGTTAAACAAGTAGTCAGTAAGCCATTGCAATTCCGTGTTCGTGACTCCATATGAAGGCAGTTTAGACAGAAGGACAGAATGGCTAACGGTATCGAAGGCCTTTGACAAATTTACAAATATTGCACCTGTAAGCATGCCTTTATCAGCCTCTCTTCTTATATGGTCAAGGAACAAAATTACCGCTTGTTCAGTGGATCGCTTTGATCGGAATCCAAACTAATAATTGAAGAGAAGACCCCTTTTTTCAAAGTGAGCCATAAGCTGTCTGTGAAGCATCTTCTTTCGATAGAGTGGGAAGGACTGATATTGGTCTATAGTTGTCAATAATCGAGTAGGAACCAGATTTGTGCAGGGGAATCACCTTAGCTACCTTCCAGTTTGTAGGTACGATTCCTGCCTTTAGGGACAAGTTTATCAGGTATGCTAACCCTATTCAAACCGGGTAAATTTTTATCGATTTTCTGCCTTTTTCGCCCCCCTAATTATCTCCGCAACTATAACAGCTATGATAATGAGACTTGGACTGTATCATAATTGAACAGAGGAGATTAAAAAAATAGCATTAATTAGTTTGTAGTCACGTGACTGGTTGCTAGGCAACCAAAAACAATGCAAATGTTGACGAAATCGAGCTATTAGCATAAAAAGGTCTACTTTTACTAAATAACTGGGTAGAATCATCATAAAACTATCCAAATACCTGTTTGATATCCTTACTTTGCAGTTTCATGTAGTTTTATATCAATATTTTTGGTTCCTAATTAATTAACTAATTAATTATGGACAATAAGATTCAATGCAAAATTGTTAGCGCAATAATGATGAATAAACACCATCAATTTCGCATTTACTTGGTGAAATCAGACGTCTTCATCAATATTTGAAATCATTCCATGACTTTTCATGCAAAAATTACTAATTAATTAGAAATATGACGTCATAAAGATGAAGTACTCATTGAGACAAATCGAATGGTATATATATTGATGAGATTAGAGAACAATTAAAGAAATTAGAGCCATTTTAGTGATTTTCTTTGTGACCTGTCTCTAAATAAGGGCATCTGGTGGTCACGTGGTTAAATAATAGGCATTGAAATATCAATTGTTTGATTGCCAATTAAATTTCCATAAAAGTCAAGAAGTTTCAGCGTTATAGCTATCATCGTTTAACCCTAATCCATATGGGCTTTTTTCAAGCTACCATTTATGGGGGGGGGGTGGATTCCAACCCCCTCTTGAAAACAGCCTTAGACTAATCAGAATTCAATATAACTAGGCGCAGTTATAGAGCAAGTAATTTGTAACATGTAGCACAATTTGGGTGTGGTTGCCACACCCTATGACGTCACAGTGACGTCATAAAGTTGAAAATTGACGAAAATCAGGTTCTCAACTTAAATTTGAGTTTAGAGAAGATTTTGCATGAAATGTATGCGGTTTTTGGTCTAGTTTGTCAGAATACTTGCTGAAAAATATTATTTTATTGTAAATAGCGATTTTGGAATGTTATTTTGGTAAAAATTATTCAATTCTGATGACGTAATTTATGTTATAAACTTGTTCAATGTAAAAGTATACAAAAAGAAGCGGCAATATGGTGATAATCCATCACAAATGCATCATTGGAGTGTTTTTAATTGAAAAAGTTGGACAAAATTCAAAAAATTTGCTAATTAGTCCAAAATGGCGGCCAAAATGACGTCATAATCAAAAAATGCTGACATCATCAAATTCCAGAAATTCCGGTATCAAGTTAAAGCCCTTTGTTTGCTGATTCGTTTGATATATAATACTTCATAATTTAATCAAATCTTGCCCTTGAAATCATCAAAAACAATGATTTTGCTGTTACCTGCTTCCAAATATGGGCATGTCACGTGGCCTGTGAGGTCTATTGTTCAATTTTTTTTTCACCAAAATGTAGCTAATAGATAATTGATAAAAGTCAGGGAGGTTGGGGGGACATAGCTGATGTCGTTGAAAAACGCTGCAAGAAAAACCTCGAGGGGGGGTGGATTCCACCCCCCCATATGGATTAGGGTTAAGAGCTATTAAAATAGGTTTGGTAGGGGGGCCAAGAACGCCCCCCGGTTAGAATTGTTTTAAGGGCTTGGCTAGAACTGGGGCAGCATCTTTGAACATTCCTGGGGGAAGGTTGTCTATGCCAGTTGCTTTCATCCGTTTCAGATTAGTTAACTCTTTGTGTACAGCAGCCTCGCTTACTTCTCTTACTACAAATCTATCCTTGTGATAGGTGTTTCCCCACGTAGGTTTCATCCATGCAAAATCTCGAAGTAGAATAGATTTAGATTTTAGCATTTGTGCTACATTTGCAAAAAAGTGCAGAAGCTTTCTGCAGTTGCCT
Organism: Aurelia aurita; assembly: GCA_004194415.1. Taxonomy (NCBI): domain Eukaryota; kingdom Metazoa; phylum Cnidaria; class Scyphozoa; order Semaeostomeae; family Ulmaridae; genus Aurelia; species Aurelia aurita. Next base: position 350,769 of record REGM01000255.1, on the reverse strand, counting down.
GTTTATTTGTTGTTTTTGCCCCATCTATTTCAAACACGGTTCCTGCATTAGACACAGAAGATTTAGTAGGATATACTTACTTGATTGCTGCCCAGAACTTATCAGGCGTATTTGCACTCTCCTTCAGCAAGACTTTATGGTAATTGTTTTTAGTTTATGGTAATTGTGGGGTGAGTGGCCGAGCGGCTTATACAGTTTTCATCAGGTGACTGAAGTTAAGCTTGGTCGAGTGGGGTCAAACTCCTGATGGGTGACCTCAGAGGCCTGACCCGGGGACTGACCTCGCAACTCACTTCGCCGTCCTTCGGAAGAGACGCTAAACTAGGGGTCCCATGCCTGGATGCGGCATGCATAGTGGGCCTAAATTAGCTTTAAGTAGCTAGAAAATCCTGACAGCCCACTTAAAAACAAATAACTGACTGACTGACACTTTTTCACTAAACTGGTTCCTCTATTTCGTTGTCTTTTATAACAGGACCAATCTATTTCATGGTTTGTCCGGCGTGCTTTCCCCAGGAGCTTGTCCCTTAAATTCATCTCCGATTTGACATCCTTTGTTATCCATGGGCTTAGTCTCCACTTAACCTTTTTCAAAACCAAGGGGGCATGCTTGTTTACATAAGAGTGAAGTATTTCTCTAAGATTGTGCCACGCTTTGTTCACGCAAGTTGATGCAAAAACGTGCTCAAAGTTTGCAGACTTTAAATCATCGCAGAATTGGCTTGGGACGTAATTTGAGTAATTTCTACATGTAATAACTTTTGGTTGATGTTTGATATTATGGGGCTTGCGTGCAAAACCAATCAGTTTGTGATCACTCAGTCGAGCTGGGATTACTTTAGCTGAAATAATATTTTAGGCTCATTACTACAGATCACATCGATCAGAGTTTTCGTTTCTTTCGTAATTCTCGTGGGAGTAACCAACAGTTGTTTTAGGCCAGAAGATAAAAGTAAAGATTTTAGTACTTTGTGATCCGATTTCTCAAGGTAATTACAGTTGATATCACCAGTCAGGATAAATTCTTTGTTTTCGGAGAACACTGATGTTAGCATTGATTCGAAGATTTCGTTAACATTTTTAGGGAGATGTTATGTGTACAGGGGGCGATAGATGATTCCAACGAAAAAACTTTTTGTTTTTGGAAACAAAATTTCAATCCAGATACAATCAATTTCTTTTTGCTCCAGATCCAACCGTCACTTAAATGGTACAGAAGATGATATATATGTATATTCCTACGCCGCCCCCTGGCCAGTAACTCTTGATTTTCCAATGTAAACATAGCCTTCTATCTGTGCTTCGGTTTCCTCATCATTAGCCAAATGTGTTTCACTGAGCGAAAAAATGTCGATGCCCTTGAAAGAGTCCAAAATGTGGCAGATATCATGTTTATGTGCCAAGAGTCTACGAATGTTTTGATGTAAAACCTTTAGGCCTTTTGTTGCAAGGAGATCGCTAAGTTCTGGAAGTACATATCTATCGTCGCAGTCGGGCCTAAGCTGCTCTGTCATGAAAAATTCTATTTAATCAATTTCTCCACTGATTTTCTCCAAAATTGTTGCAAATGGTACTATATTCTCACAGACCTTCTGCTCTCCTTACCAAACATTTATATATGGGGAGTGAGAAGGAGACTTCGCCGTTGTGGTAAGGAGAGTATTTTTATCATGCGCTGCCACTGAGGGAGGGTGGGTCGATTTCGAGTTCACCGATGTTCGTTGTTTCTTGAAGAAGGCTACAATGACTCGTGCAAAGGTTTAAATATGCCCCTTGAACCGTGGGGGACTGGAGCTAGTCCCAAGACAGGCTATTTGGCATAAACTAGACCTATGGGACTCAAATATTTGAAATTCCGAGCATCCGGTCCTGTGAGAATAGTAGGAAACATATCATAGATTTAAAATACATACTTTTTAGCCTCTTTTAGTTTCTATTTTTAGCATAATTAGCTTTTGATTATCCTTTTGTTTTATAGAGGGTATCAGGACACCTATTAAGTAATTAATAAATAAATGTTCATTTATCTTGTTTTGATTGTTGTTGTCTTCTTTGTTTTGTCTCTCCCAGCCTTCGTTTGTGAGCAACATTTTAACCAACCTTGGCCTAAACTGGGTCCAACCGCTTTTTCGAATCTAACTCCCTTGTATTCTTGTGCGCATGTGCGCCTTCGCAGAAGAAAAGGTTAAACAGCAAGCCAGACAAGAAAACTTATGAGAGAGCAATCACCGCAAATTCTCGCTAAGCCCTTTCGTCGAATGCGCAACACATTTTGAAGACGTCATCAACATCAATTACGTGATAGGTTTTGGCTTTTGAGTTTGGGTTTCAGGAGGCTTCAACTGTCGTGTTTCAGTACGAAGGGAAACTTTGAACTGTATCACAGTGTGTGTATGAGGAGGGGGGCTTTGGGGTTTCAACGGGTTGTGGGTTTGGCCAATTTTAGCCCTCGGGTTTCGGGTTTTATGCTTTAAACGTGCGGGTTTACGTGTTTTAGAGGTTTCACAGGTTACGGGTTTATCCTATTTTTCCACTCAGATTTCAAGTTTTCCAAGTCACATGTTTCTGTTGTAGTTGATTGAGATCCAAAAACTGGCTTTTTGAGGCTTGAAATTACAAGGAAGAGTAGCAGAAAGTGAAAACGTTGAAAATAATCGAGAAGTACTGGCAAAACTTCAAAAGTTATGTCTAAAAATGCAGCCTCGGGTTTTGTGTGTTTTTGCGTCCGGGTTTTTTCAAATTTTGTTGCGGGTTTGCGGGTTCTGGTACCCCCTAAAGCCCCCCTCCATGTGGTTTTGGCTATGATCTGATCACGATTTTGGCTCAGAATTCCTTCCAAGTTTTCGTGTCTGCTTCTTGTACCCTTGAGAACACTTCTTTGGAATTTTTATGGAATCATTCCCCATTCTAATAATGTATAATGTTCGTTCACACTGTACCGGTATGGTACAGTTGTTTACCCCGTTGTTTAATCTGCTCCAGAATATAATTATTCTATAGATAAAAGGAAGAGCAGTGTTACTGATCGGCAAGAATAGTGTAAACGGGAGTCTGATCTGTTACACTTTCGTTGAGGTTCAAAGTTATATACAAAAACAGTGTAAACGGGATCAGTGTAAACGTAGCCCTGCGTGCAGCCTCAACGCTCCTATTTTTTGGGTGAGGAGCGTTGAGGCTGCACGCAGGTTGTGTAAACGGGATACGATGAATTTTTTTGACGAGAAGATATAGTTTCTCAACTATTTTTCCCCAGTCTTTCAACAAATACTGCTCATACAGCCGTACAGCAAATGCAATTATTCTGTAGATGTCCGAACCGAATCAACACGTATTTTGTTCTGAAAGAAATCTTTTTCAGAAGCACATCTTTCAGATCACCAATAAAATCAAGAACTCGACTACGGGAAAAATATTATTAAAGAAACAGCATTAATTATTGTTTTTCTAAGTTCAAGAAATCCGAGGCATACTTCCGCTTTTATATTGTAATTTATTATTCACTACTTGAGAATTGTATAAACAGAGGCGTGGTTTCAAGTCCTTTGTTCAAAGTGGCCTCTTCGTTTTGCCTTGTTGACATAGCTGTGGTTTTGCCAGATGTCCCCCCGGGCCTGGCAGCACCCAAGAATTTAGACGGGGATGTTAGGCGTCCCAGTTTTTGGGTCCTTTTTGAGAATTTCTCCCCATTCTTGGGTATCAATATTTCCTTTCCAAAGTTTCCCCACTTTTTGGTATTGATTTGGCTGTGAAAGTAATTTTCTTAATCATCATAATTATCAATGCCTTAGCAGCATTACCTTGTAAGCAAATCCCTATCTTCCTGAGATAATACCTACACTCATACAGTACACACACCTTGTGCACATTAAAATGACAAGAATTCTTAAGAATTTTCAAGAATTCTTCACATTCTGAGAAGAATTCTTGACTCATATGAAGGACTGTAAATGTTTTAAACAAGAATTCCTAAGAAACTAAAATATTCTCTAGAATTCTTGTGAATTCCTGAGAATTCTTGTGAATTCCTGAGAATTCTTATGAATTCTTGAGAATTCTTAGGCAGTAAAATCATGTTAATATTTACAAGGGCAGTATTGTATTGTTTAGCCCAATATAAGGATTCATGAACATAACTTTTTTATTGCTTTGAATATGAAGGATCAGTGTTCATCTCTTTGTATTATTTATTTTATAAATGTGCAACTTTTCATATTTCATATTTCATATTTCAATCTTTTAAGGAGGGTTGCCCTTCAGCAGAAGCTGGTTTTCAAGGGGCCCTCCAATAAAAACCTAATTACAATATACAATTAAAATAATGATACATTAGACTATAAAAAACCATAATGTTAAAAACCTATTTACAATTATATATTATTTATAATCAAAAGAAAAAGTTCAACCCTAGATAGATTTTTTAAAACTATTTAGGGAGGATGCCGTCTTGGACTCAGCGGGAAGGCTATTCCATAGTTTTGCCCCCCGGAAAGAAAAGCATTTTTGCCCATTTGCTGATTTTTTCTTTGGCAACCTTAAATCAGTCACGGTATTACGGAGGCTACGAGAGGAGCATTCCGAGTTTTTGGTGAAGAGGTTACACAAGTATTGTGGAGCCAGATCATTGAGCGACTTGAAGACCATCGTTTTAGACTCATTGCCAATGAGTTCCTCGATGGTCTTCCAGCCCAACTCTTCGATAAGTGGTCTGCTTGGGGTATCAAAGCTGCTATTTGTTATGATTCTAGCAGCACGATTTTGAAGCTTTTGCAACTGGTTAATTTCTGTAGAACCAGCACATCCCCAAACAGAACAACAGTATCTAAAGTGGGGCTCCACAATGCCTGTGTAGAGGGTTTTCAAACTTTCCTTTGGCAGAAAGGACTTTGCGTGTTTTAAAAAGCCGATTGCCCTGGAGGCCTTGGTAGAAACTGCCTTGATTTGTTCTTTCCAATCCAAAGAGCAGTCAATTTGCACACCAAGGTATTTTGTTTTTTGGACTACATCGAGCTCATTTTCGCGTATTTTTAATTCCAACTTTTCATTTCGACTTTTGAGTTTGTTATGTTTCTGCTTAGTGGAAATAAGCATGGAATGAGTTTTTGCAACATTCAAGGAGAGCTTGTTGCCTTGTAGCCAAGTATCCAGTTTCCCAAGGTCACTGTTTATAGCCTCATTCAGCTGAGTCAAATCGTGAGATTGATGGCACAGACTGGTATCATCAGCATACATGGTCACAGAGGAATCTCGGACAGCCTGGGGGAGATCATTGATATAGACGAGAAAGAGAAGGGGGCCAAGGCATGAACCTTGCGGAACTCCAACTTCTATGTCTCCAACGTCTGAATCGACACCGTTAACCCTACAAAACTGTTTGCGGTTGGATAGGTAAGACCTAAACCAAGACAGCTCACGCTGCTGAACGCCATAAAGTTCAAGTTTTTTGCAGAGAATATCGTGGTCAACAGTATCAAATGCCTTTTTTAGGTCAATAAATACTAATCCCACAAGCTTACCAAGATCAAGCCCATTGTACCAGTCATCGCTCATTTTGAGCAAACAAGTTAGTGTAGAATGAAGGCGCAGAAAACCCGATTGGTCAGATGTAAAGAGACCATTTTCTTTCATATACTGGTACAGTTGGTCAAAAACAAGTTTTTCAAAGAGCTTTGAGATGACAGGTAAGACTGATATTGGGCGATAGTTAGATTTTTCAGTCCTGTCTCCATCTTTGAAAATTGGAGTAACTCTAGCTACTTTCCATGAATCTGGAAACTGGCTTGTTTCAATGGATGTATTAAACAAGAAAGCCAGGGAGTTTTCAATATAAGGCAAAGCAAGCTTCATAAAGTAGCTAGAGATATTGTCAATCCCAAAGCTCTTTGTTGTTTTAACCTTGGCAAATGCATTCCTGATATCTTTCAGCTCAATTGTCTTGAAGTTGAACTTTGCCTTATCTTTGTTAACTTCATAGTCACCTGATAGAAGGGGGTTAGAGGTAGGATCTATTTTGTCTGCTAGTTCCCCACCTATAGTGCAAAAGAAATTGTTCATTGCATTAGAAATCTCCTTCTTGTGCACAGTTTCAGTACCAGACTCTTTGAGACAATCTATGTTACTAGACTTTGATCTTTTGTTGAGAAGTTCATTAATTGTCTTCCAAGAATCCTTCATGTTACCTTCACATGCAGAGATCCTATTGGTATAATACTGTTTCTTCAACTGAATAGTCAGGGTATTTACCTTATTACGGATCTGTCTATATGAGTCCATAAGGATTGGCGATTTACCTTTGACTGCTGATTTTTTTAGCTTATCTCTGGTACGCATTAAACCCCTAAGGTCCCTGTCAATCCATGAGCAGTACTTTCCAGAAACACGCATTTCGCTTAAAGGGGCATGTTTCTCTATGATCAAATAAAACATGTTAGACCAATAGTTGACAAGCAAATTGATATCATCAGTTTCAGTGAGAATTTGCTCCCAACATAAGCCAGAAACATCAGCAAGGAATGCTTCCTCATTGAAATTTTTCATCTTGCGAGTTTTGATCTTTTTGTGTCCCTTTTCAACTGCTACATTAAATTTCCGAACGCAATAGACCATATAATGATCACTCAACGAAACCTCATGCACTCCTGATTTTACAATGTTTCTGGGACATGTTGTGGCAACATGGTCTATGATTGTTGCATGATTTTATTGGTTAAAATCATTGAAATGTGACAGACAACAAATAAGTGTGGCTCAAGCCACTTTTGTAATGGTCTAATGCCTTTAATCAGCATTCCCAGTTCTGGGGCAAAAATTTTCCACCTTCCCTATTCTTGGGGCAAATTTTGAAACTTCACCACCATTTTTGGGTATAAAGCTACATGTCACCTCCTAATATCCCTGTCCCCATTCTTGGGTGCTGCCAGGCCCGGGTGTCCCCCTGAAATGTTATGAGCGGAAGTTTTTTCGCTATTGTTTTTCTTCCTGCGCCTAACCTCCAATGCGAAGCAAAAATCTGTCGCGCATTCAACGATGGAGAACAATAGAAGTTTTCGGTGATTGCTCTCCCATAAGTTTTCTTTTCCTCTGCGAAGGCGCACATGTACACAAGAATACAAGGGAGATAGATTCGAAAAAGCTGTTGGACCCAGTTTAGGCCAAGGTCGGTTGAAATGTTGCTCACAAACCAAGGCTGGGAGAGACAAAACAAAGAAGACAACAACAATCAAAACAAGATAAATAAACATCTATTTATTAATTACTTAATAGGTGTCCTGACACCCTTCGTTTCATGCGCTGATTATCTTTGCCGATTTTGTCCCTTTTTCTAGTAAATGGTAAATATGGACTCAAAATGACTCAAATGATCAAGATGAAGCAAACTAGATGCAATTTATTAATATTTTACAATTCTTAATTAGAAAAATGACGTCATAAATATGAATGGCATCATAAATATTAAATTTTTGCTGATGTCAGGAAATATGAAAAGATTATATCTCAAATGAAAGTACTCATTGAAAGCAATCGAATGGCACATGTTTGAGATCATCCGGAAGAAAGGAGACAAAACTATAGACGTTCTAAGCTGTTTTGTTGTTGACCAACGCAAAGACGAAAAACCAAAAGACGGATTTCAATGTAGAACTAGGCATTTTCTTGATTCACCTTGAAAACTGATGATTTTTATCCAATATTGTTAACGGGGGCTAGTGGAAGGGTAGTCTAATTTCATTTCATTTAACATTCTTTAAAGTTGGTTATTTACAAATAGTTATAAGCATATATATATATACACAATAACTAATTCAAACCAACTACAAACTAAAACTAATTACATAATATAAAGTATAATATAATGTCCTATTAACAACATAATTTACAGCTGCAGTTTGCCCCCTTCCATGTTTTGATTTTCTTTTTGAACGCTGCCAAATTTTTACATTTTTTGATATCGTCACTTAGAGCATTCCAAAGGATGCTGCCTCTAAAGGTTAAAGAGTTGAGGCCAAAAGTGTGAGTTTTTATTTGAGGCAATTTCACTAAATTATTAATCCTCAGATTGTATTCAATTTGCTTAGTACTGAAGAAATTCCAGAGGTATGATTGATTCAGCGAATTCAGAGTTTTGAATACCTCTAACATTAGTTTTTGAAGATTCTTTATATGAATTGTTGTATCTGCCTCTCTCAGTAGACACATATCAAATGATGCATCGTAATCCTTATGGAGCACCCGGAGTGCACGTTTATGTGTTCGATTGATCTCTTTATTCGCAGCTTTAGATGAGAA
>REGM01000255.1:316900-334211 GCA_004194415.1 Aurelia aurita | reverse complement strand
GTTTTACTGTCACTTTTCACAGCTTCAGCTACCCCTTATAAGCTCATGTCATAATTATCCCGGATTGCTCCTTTAAACCCAGTACCGTAATTGTATAAGGTCCCTCCTAGATAAAAAATTTTTAGATAACAAATTTTGAAGAACTCTTTTAATTAGTGGATGTGATAAGGAAGCGTTTCTGAAACCTATGAGATCCATTGAAATGAGCGCTATCCAAGCTGTGAAAGTAAACGATTAAATTTAATATACAGTAAAAACCCGCGTATAAGAACCTAGTGGATTAAGAACCTGCAGGCTGAAATTGTCCAATTAGACTACCATTTTATAAGAACCAATCCATTGTTTTCATTGTTTAAGAACCCAGGCTGACTTGAAAAATTGTAGGTTCTTATATGCGGGTTTTTACTGTATCTGTGGATTGCCAAGAATGTAAATAATATCGTACTTTTTACAGGATTTCAATCGATGGAATGGTTCCTGAGTAATTAATACATTTCTGGAGAGAAGGGTTTCCGAAAACCGCCTTTCTGTGCTTATTAGAGCGGAGAGTAGAGTTAACTTAAGTAGGCTAGAAAACGCACAGGAGCCTGTCAAAGATCACTAAGGAAGAAAACAAGAAAAAGGGCATGGAAAAAACGTGCTCTTAAAAATGAATATTCTAGGTTTACTTAAGAACTTTTCCTAGAGAGTCCACCTCTATTCCTCCCTCTTAGCAGTTCTTAAAAGATTATCCTATGGATACCAATTGACATAATCTGTGAAACGCGCAAACTTTCTTACGAAAAGAAGCCTGCAACATGGACCTACAAATGACTCCAAAGAAGAAATCCATATTCAAAGGAGAATTTTCCCACAACATAATGGAAACTGTTTGGTGAAATGCGTTCTCATCAAGTAATGTTGTATTTCAAAGATCGTGCCATTGCGCTGAGATTTAGCTCGATTTCTTTCGAATTTCTCCTCTTTTAAGCCTCGTTTCTATCCCGAGAAGATCTGTTGCACAAAATAAGTGATTTTACCCTATAGTGGTTGGGCTATCTTGACTACCCTATTTTGGTTGGGGGGGCAAAAAAACCTCCCCTATCTAACTGCAGATTGGCAACAGATATGAATACCTAAATTGGCCTGTATATAGCTCATAACAAGTACTTTCCAAAAATGTATGCATAATGCTAAAAATAGAACCATGAAATTGCTGACGTCAGCAAATATTGACTGTGGTCATCAAAAATTGTCAAATTTTGCATGTTTCAACAAAATTAGCCAGAAAATTATTGTTTCTTAACTGAAATGCAAAATTTCGTCCTGATTTTGAGGAAGGATGCCTTTGAACCTTAACGCCAAAAATATAGCGGAATTTGATAATTTTTTGGCAATTTTTGGTGACAGCCAATTTGAGTTTTTTCGCGAAAATTTAGAAGAATCGCATAATTTTGCCAAATTTTGCCAAATTTTGCCCATCCTAAATTTTGGCACTAAAATGACAATTTGGAGTGTTGTTAAATCCAGCAATGAGAGAACGAATTTCTCTTTGACCATTTGGGCAGGAACAGTGAACATGTATGCGAAGGAGAAATGCAAGCGAACACTTTGGTGAAAATAATCAATGTCAAACAGTAGGATAAACCATATTGCGCAAGTAAACATTATATTATGTGAATAAATTGAATTAGAAATATAGTTCCTTTCAATCAAAGACAATTTATTGAAAAAAAAAACCACACAGCTCTTCAAAAAAATGAAGATTACATAACAATCATAATTTTTCAAATTTCAAATTTTCAGACATCCCCTGCAAAAATTTGGTCCATACCCCCCCCTAATTAAATGTTTACTAAAAAAAATTTTTCACTAGGTGTCTAAGACGTTTTTAGGAAAAGTCACGAAGTTTAAAGAAGGAATATTTACTCAATTTGGAGTTATTAATAAAAAACCAACAGGGGGGGGGCAAATTTGCCCCCCAACCAAAATAGGGTTAAACGTTGTTTGATACCTAAATGTATGGGCTGAATTGCTAAAATTTTTTGCTATTTGCATTGACATCACAAACTGGCGAAAATAAGGATTTAGTCGAAAATAAGGATTTATGGGACGGTCCCAACTGCAAATGTAGTGCCTGTCATTGCCTACCAACTTAGTTATATAATTTAGAAAAATATTTATTTTGTTTCATTAGTTCTGTTTATTCGATTTTGATTAGTTAACTTGTATATATTTAAAAAGTGTGTATATTTTTAGCTATTATGTAAACAATCGAATTGAAATAAAATTACACACAATTAGTGAAAACAGGCAAACTCCGTTAAGAGTCATCAAAATCAGGAGATCGATTTCGATCAGCTGCAGAGCAACGACACAGCGAGAATATCATCCTGAGAAAATTCAGCTCAGATTGGATTATCCAAACAATCCCCTTGTGAAGGAATGTTTCTTACATCAGAAATGAAAAATTTCTTTTCGTAATTTAGAATTATTTGCATGATTTCTCCAGTACTGATCAAATCTATCCCCTCTTTTGGATGTCTTTCGAAGGGTTTTAGATTTCTAAATTCGAAATTTCTAATTTCAGCCTCTTTTGATGTTAGACGCAATGGTGAGACGAGCTTCAGCAAATTTCAAACCGTCGAGCAGATGAGAATTATTTCGCGTCCGTTTTAAATAGTATCAGGGAGGAAAGCAGAAACAAATGTCTTCTGAATCAAGTTTAACCCTATCTGACCTGGGGGGCGGATTCCGCCCCCCTAGAATATTTGTGTTTCCGCTATGTTCGATATATGTAGAAGGCTGCTGAGATTTAGTAAGTTTAACTTTGTATCACAGAGCAATGAAACTGTAACAATTTTGACATTCTATATTTAGCACTGTCTCCATGGTTACCAAGTTGTCATCTGGCATTCTGTGAAAATTAACTTTATATCTCTCTTATTCTTTTTTAATTGGTCCAATTAAGCTCAAATCTTTGATTTACATATATTTTGATCTATATTTTTCATTTCTGTAAGAAAAGTTAAGTTTAATGAACTTTTAACATGCTTTCATTTTTATGACGTCATTCAACATCATAATGATTATTATGCTCTAGCAACAACAACAACGGCGCTAATTGAATTAAAATTTTAAATAATCATTGTTTATATGATGAATAACATTTGTGCCAAGTTAGGTGGTCATATCTGATATAACAACTGAAATAAAGAGGGGGGCGGAATCCGCCCCCCCAGGCATTGAGTGTTTCAAAACACCCAGGTCAGATAGGGTTAAGGGTTTGGAAACATTTTGACGCAAAGAACTGGGCGTTTAATGCAAAACTCGTTGAAATTCAGCGAGGAAAAAACTGTAGATAAATTTAGGCAGGTAGGTGAGCTGCGCTCCTCGTTTTTTTATTATTATACTGTATATACGGTTACTGTACTGTACTACCGTACACAATACAGTACACAAACAATAATGTTGCGTTATTGCAGTACAAAAACAGCAAAATGGCAGTTGTATTGAACTGAATAGCCTATGGTCTCATAGCGGCAAGGGCAGGGGCGATGCCAGCCCTGAAAAGGTGGGTGGACAAGGGTTAGAATTGATTGCTAGAAGGTATACCAAACGTTTTTTACATCATTTTTGCTTATGAATAAATACCGACCCGAGAAAAGTGGGGTGGACATGTCCACCTCAGTCCACCCCCTGACGACGCCCTTGGGCAAGGGGCCGGAAGACCGAAGAGTCCTTGAGTAGAGATCAGATCTAAACATTAACCCTCCTTATTATAAGTGATTAGGCCTCCTGTGGCCGAGCCGTAAAATAATCTGTTAAGGACTAATTAGAATGATATACCGATCATTTTGTAGTAGAAAGCCTAACGTAGATGTAGACATTTATCGCACTAAAATCAGTCATACCATTCTAGAGTCATATGTTATTTTGCTTGGGAGTTATTTGTTTCAAGTAAAAAATTAATTTTAGATAGGTTGCAAGGTCTCGAAAACGCGTTGAATTTGTGGAGATTGGCGAGTGTACGTGCTACCTGGTTTTAAGCATTCTCCGAAATCATAGAAAATTATTATCAAAATTAATTTTTTCCTGTACAACATTACATTGGATATTATTATGTCCTTCGCAAGGTTCTTATATCATTTAAGACTCGAAATTTCACATAAAATGACACAATATAACCATTTGGCTAAAATTAAGATATTTCACAACATACTATCGCACAAGATGTTGTTTGATGGCTTTGCTCGTGGTCTTGCTCTCAAAACACAAAGTAACGATCTTCTACTGAATTTATCTGGTTCTTGAAACAAATGCACGGACAGATAATTTATAGATTGGTAACAATTTTAATTTTAGTGCAATTGCAAAAAGTCTTACTTTAAGGTTTTTTTTATATACATTCTCATAAAAATACAACATTGACAAACTACAATTACTATACCGCAAAGAGCATGGTATTACATATCAACCATTCGGCATTTACACAAAAATGCAAATATAAAATTAACTAAACTAAATGAAACATTACCAATACAAATTCAGCGACAAAAAAACGTAAGAACTAATGTATGGGAGGGTGCCGAGATGGAACATTTAGAAGTGTTCTGTAGCATGAATGAACTTTAGGGTTGCCTAGAGTATTTTCTTATTGATGTCAATGGTTAACCTTTTGTCTTCATACAAAATAAATTTGAGTAAAACTTCATTTGAAAGAGAGTAAAACCCACGAGGTAGCAATATTGCATTTACACTATTGAGAAGATCAGATCTAGGCCCGTTGTAAGAATGAAAAAGCAGCAGGTAGTCTTCCTTATCTTCTACCCCATCATTTGCAGGACACAAAGGGTTGACTGTATCTCTGAAGTTATGCCTAAATTTATGAAAATTTAGTTTACTGAGTCCTACTCGTAACTGAGTGAGAATAGCTAGACCTTTTGGATCATGAAAACAGTACACTAGTTTAGGAGCAGGTCGAATAAGTTTCTACAATTTTTGTTTCCAAATTCCCAGAGGGGCGGGGGTGATAATCTAATATCTGGATCAAGCGTGTTCTGTCGTTCTTGCCTTTATCCGCCCAATTATATCTGCTTTACGAAAAGAATACGTAACTTGCGGTAGTTATCTTGTGTAATCTGGGGTAATATTGTTAACAATTTTATAAAAAAGTACAAGGCGTCTGCTCCAATGTCGTAGACTTAATGATTCCCAACCAAGGTCCTCGTACAATTTTTCGCGAGATGTTCCTTTCCATGCACCAGTCACTGCAAGTGCGGCAGACTATTGAACTGATTCGAGTTTTTCCATGTGATTATTCAGCGAAGTGCCTTGATTGAATTCGCATTTTTTGGGTGGGATGTAGTAAATAACATCACCGTAATCTAAATGTGGTCGCACATACAGTTTCATACTTGTTTGTTTGTCATCTTATTTTACATCGATTATTTACAATAACTAGCTTACTATATACAAATTTACAAAGTAAACTAATCTAAATCGATGAATATATAATACATAAATAAATGTTTTTACAGTTTTTTTAATAATCTAACTAAATAAAATAAAAGACTAATCTCCAGACACATATTGACAAGCACTACATTTACAGTTCGGGCCATCCCACTTTTTAATCATATTTTTAAAGCTATTCAGATTTTCTGCCGATTTCATTTCATTTGGCAGTCCATTCCAGATTTTAGGCCCCAATGATCGAAGGCTGTTGGAACCAAAGGTGACTTGATTTGGTCTATNGTTTGTTTGTTTGTCATCTTATTTTACATCGATTATTTACAATATCTAGCTTACTATATACAAATGTACAAAGTAAACTAATCTAAATCGATGAATATATAATACATAAATAAATGTTTTTACAGTTTTTTTAATAATCTAACTAAATAAAATAAAAGACTAATCTCCAGACACATATTGACAAGCACTACATTTACAGTTCGGGCCATCCCACTTTTTAATCATATTTTTAAAGCTATTCAGATTTTCTGCCGATTTCATTTCATTTGGCAGTCCATTCCAGATTTTAGGTCCCAATGATCGAAGGCTGTTGGAACCAAAGGTGACTTGATTTGGTCTATAATGCTGTAAGTCATTGGGGTTTCGTAATGGGTAGTGACAAGATTTTATTTTGAAAATATCATGCATGAAGGAGGGGTTTAAATTTTTCAAAGTCTTAAAAACTTCTATACAGAGAACTCTTAGACGGGAAACATGCATAGTACACCTTTCTGACTTCGAAAGTAAGTCGCTATACGAGCTAAGGTGATCATTGTGTAAGAATCTAAGGGCACGTTCTTGAATCTTTTCAATCTTTTGCAAAGATTTAGCTGATGAGAAGTACCATACAAGAGGGCAATAATCAAAATTTGAATATACAAAGCTTTGGACAAGAATCTTCTTTTCATTAAAACCAATAAATTGTTTGAGCCTTTTTAAAACATTGAGTTGTGATGCAGCTTTTCTACAAAGTTCAGAGATATGCTGTTCAAAGTTCAGTTTATAATCTAGTTGAATGCCTAGTAATTTGACCGTTTCTTCCGATTTGACCATTTTTCCTTGGATGTTGAAATTTTCTCCACTTGTATTCGTTTGATCCTTTCTAATAAGGAGTGCATGGAATTTTTCTGGATTAGCTATCATTTGATTTTGTTTTAGCCAAGTCAAAGCAACTCCAGCTTCTTCTTCCAGCACCTCGATCAAATTTGATAGAGTCTTGGAAAAATAAGCTAAAGTATTGTCGTCAGCATAGTTATGTAATGTTGCTTGTTTGATGAACAAAAATAGATCGTTTATGTAAAAATTGAATAGAATAGGGCCTAAAACAGAGCCTTGAGGTACCCCTGATAAAATAGTTTGGAAAGAACTATACGTATTATTGATTCTAACAGACTGTTTCCGCCGTTTCAGGTAAGAGTAGATAAGGACCAGAGCATTTTCATCCAAGCCATAGGCATGTAGTTTGGCTATAAGTAAGTCGTGTGGAATGCAATCAAAAGCTTTCGACAAATCCATTAGGATAGCCCCTACAATATTATCATTATCGAGTTTAACCCTCCATTCTTCAATCATTCTTATCAAGACATGTTGTGTGCCATATGATTTTCTATACGCAGCGATGAAAAGCGAAAGGGTTTCATCTAAGTATGGGATAAGTTGGTTTTTCAATATCTTTTCATAGATTTTGGAGAAAATATTGAGTATACTAATGGGACGAAAGTTTCGCTCAACTGTACGATTTGCCTCTCCTTTATCTAAAGGACATACAGCGGCGCGCTTCCCATTATTTTGAAACCTATTGTTTTGTATGCTGCTATTAATAGCATCTGTTAAAGGGAGTGCAAGCTCATCTGCAGCTAACAGCACAAGTTTTGGTGGTATTTGATCTTCACCCGTTGATTTCCTACCGTCCAAAGACCTTAGTTGTTTCCTAACTTGACAAGATTCTACTTCGTGAAAGGAAAATGAATTGAAACTGTTTTCAGGATTTTGAACGATAGCTAAAATACTCGGATGGTTTTTGTATTCTTCAAGGATCAACCTAATGATTTGCCGATCATCATCAGTTGCAACCGTATCTGCTATGCTGCAAGGTTTTATACCGCTAGATTTTTCTACAATGTTGATGTAGTGATCGTTAAAGATCTCGGTTAGCTCTTTGTCTTCGGTTACAATTGCATTATTTTTAACTAAGGAAATATCGCTACCAGCCAAGCCTCCTTTGTTAGAGAGGAAAGGTTTGACAAGATTCCAGAAAGCACGATTTGATACTAGTCCATTTTCTGTTGCTTGTTTGAAATGCTGTTTAATTGCCTTTTTTCTCAAGGAAACACATTTATTTCTTTGTCTTTTAAAATTCAGCTCGTTTTGTTTTGTAGGATTTTTGTTGTACCTTTTCTTTAGCCTGGTTCTAGTATAAATTCCCTTTTTTAATTCCCGATTCATGAAAGGAGCGCTATTTCCCCGTAGCACTTTTGTTTTCAGAGGGGCATGTTTATCGACCAATTTTCGAAAAGTGCAAACAAGATTATCGTAAGCTTGGTCAGGATCCTTAGGAGCACCAAAATTTGCCAGCTTTACATCTGACAAGAAATTATCAGCATCAAACTTTTTGTAGCTGCGATACTTTACTATCTTAGGCTTAAGTCTTGGGAGATGAGACTTCATAACAGTCATGACAAGACCGTGATAGTCACTTATGCCTGTTTCAAAAACCGAAGTTTTTTGAAAGCATCTCGGCCGATTTGTAAGGATGACATCAATGGAGGAACTACTATTTTTGGTAAAACATGTTTTGGCAGTCACTAAATTTGACAGCCCAAAGACATCACAAAAGGAAGCCAGTTTACTGTGCCCAGTGTCTTGCCTGTTTAGGGTATCAATATTGATATCTCCCATTACAATTACGTTGTCGTATTTATCTAAAGCAGAGTTTAAAGTAGTTGAAAGATCGCTAAATAATGCATCAATGTTGCTGGATTCAGGGGGCCGGTAAATACTGTAGACAATCCATTTCTTTTTGCTTACTATCAATTCAGAGCACAAAAGTTCTAGAGAAGGAGTCTCAAATGCTGGGACTCGATTGCAGACAACACCTTTCCTAACATACAGCATAATGCCCCCACCAAATTCGTTCCTATCACGACGTACAGGTGTTTGGTAATTATTAACTAGAAAAGTATCAGTTTTAAAATCAGAACTTAGTTTGGTTTCCTCTATGACCAAAAGGTCCGGTAAGCATCTTTCCATCAGTATTCTCAAATCAATAATCTTATTTCTAAGACTATTTATATTTAAGAAACCAATTAGTGGGTGGTTATGATACTTTGTCCTGAGGCTAAAGAGTTTGTCGATGTCACATGAATCATTAGATTCTAAAGAAATATCTGCTGAAGTAGGTGATGGGGCTGATGATCCCACAAGGGGTATGTTATTGTTTACCGAAGACAAAGAGCTAACAGATTGCAGGTGGGTGCTAGAGAACGACTCTTTGCCAAGGGAAAAGGAATTTCGACCCGTTTGAAACGCGATTTGAGAAAAATTTGCATGATCTAGTCAAACTGCCTTTAAGAAATCGATGAAATTACCTGTTAATATGTTCGATCCGTTTGTATTTAGATGTAAGCCCCAATTGTCTAAGTGTCCATTTTGAATGTTGTCATGTTTAATAAAGCTGATTTCAGATGTTTTCAATCCCTGTTCGACCAACTGATTTACTTGTTGCCTTTTCCATTCCAGTTCTTCAGAATCAGCCCTTCTAATGATTGCTGAAACTGCCACATTTTTCACTTGTCTTTTAGTTTCGACTGCCAATTTAATGATCTTGTTTGCTGTCTCATGTGGTGATTCTCTTCGCAGGTTGTTTGTGCCACACAAGATGATAATGCCGTCAGGGTGCATGGAAATTGTAGGCTCTAAATAGGATTTCATATGCTCTACCGTTGCTCCTGGAAATGTTTTGACGTATGAGGAGAACTGCCTAATCTCTCGGTTGAACGCTTGTTTTCGAACATTTCTCAACATGGAGTCTCCGACGATGGAGATGGTAGGCTTCTTTGTTCTTTCCGCCGGTTGGTTTTCCCATGGTGCTGATCTTGCTTGATTCTGGCGGGTTTCGTTGTTTTCATTGTTACGTTTTTCTACAGCCTCTGAATAAAGATGTTCGCCAGGAACTACGTTTCTTTCATTTCTTACTGTTCCCCATAGCCTGGTTTCAGCAAATGGATTGTATTCATTGGTTGTTGTTTTGTTCTCAAGACTTCGGTCTGGTCTTGGTTTGGGCATTTCCCATATTCTCTTTTGATTGGACTGTTCTATTCCTTGGGATAGTACTTCATCATTTGTATGAAGTGCAGAGGCATGCGAGAACTCACAAGGGGCCACTCTATCTATACCCCAAGCTGCATTGTCTTCCAAGGCATTGAACCTGTTTGTTGTTTTTATGGGAATAGTTGTTTCTCTCGAGATGGAGCTCAACATGTGGTCAAAATGGCGGTGTTGGTGAGTTGTTTCGGAAATATTGCGTTTGATTGCTCCACCTTCGGAAACTCGCACAACTCTTCACTATTCGTTCGGTACTTTTCGCTTTTCGTTTCTAGTAATTATTTATTGTACGTATATGCACGGCCCACTGTAAATCAGTCCTTTGACTGACGTGGCCAGCGTGCCTAAAGAATTTAAAATCAAATCAAATCAAGTGCTAACCTTTACGGGTCAAAACTATCGGGCAATCAGAGAGTCAAATCCATCTCAAATATTTTTACCAATTATTTTACTGGAAACTTCATTATTCTGATTGTCTAATTTCTTGATGATGAGGCAATCTGTGCCACTTTACCTAGCTAGATAATTATTTTCCCCATCTTTGGTGAAATTCTGACAAAAACACTAGGCCCAAAGTAGTATGAGTTCAACAAAGTTTTGCGGAAAATCGAGACCATGCCTCTTCAAGCAACTTTACTGCTTTGTTTGGAACAGATTGAGGATGGAGCACGAATTGTCGTTATGTTTCGGAAATATTGCGTTCAAGCAGGATAATTAATTTCTTCGGTTGCAAGAATAGGCCTATTGATCCCGCCAATGGCTAGGCACACCACATTGGTCAAATGCCAGCTTAGGCCTGCCATACATCACACTTTCCCAGCAGTGTAAAAGGCAATTTAGGGGGTACAATCCAGTTTTTCTCTACAGTTTGAGCAAATGCAAAGGCAGGCCTACAGGCACACTTGTTAAACTTAATAAAGCTTAATAAAAGGGTTTTTGATATTGATTTTGACTGTGATCATAAACACGAGAGGAGAACTGAACCATCAGATCCAAAACCTTTTTCTTACTGAATGAGCTTGCATGCCCAATCTTGCCATTTATATGAAGGTGGCAGGGATGCAGGCACAAAAATTTGATGACAATTTTTTACTGGAAGTTGGTTCATCTTTGAATTATATATACAATATGTATCAGTACACATTTTTGATAAGAAACCAAGAATTTGAGCCAGTACTGATAGTTTCTTAAGATTATCAGGTTTTGAGTACTTAATAGCTTCTTACGAGCTCAATAACATTATTTGTGTTAAAAATCAGTGCTCTTTTGAACATTTCAAATGAAGATTTGTGAAGCCTTTCCAATTTTTAGACATTACTCAAGTACCTTCCAAGTAATATGATAGGAAACAAGTGTTTTCTTACTTTTTTAGATATCTGAGAGCTGAGTTTTTTATGACTACTGCACTGCTGAATAGGTATCGCAGGTATCTGCCAGAAAACACGGAAGACTATGCAGTAAAGTCCCAGCTTAAAAAAAACCACTTAAAAAGAAACTCAGACCCTGAATCTTTGCTTGGACAATAGGAGAACAATAGGATAATCAGGGGGGAACAATAGGCTAGGTAAAAGAGTGGGTTTCTTGAAGGCAGGACTTCACTGTATCTTTTTCCTCTGTTCTTCTCTTCTAGATGATGACATCAATTGACAAAATTGCTCAGCATTAAATAGTGCCTTCTTGGATGACTTGAAAGCATGTAAAAAGGATCTTTGAGGAGCAGCAGTTCTTGACTAAGCTGGTAGAAAGGTGTCTGACATGATAATGTCACTTCTAGTGCACCAATTGGCAACAAAATTGCCCCAAAAGGTCTCCACAGAATCTCCCCAAACTTGGTGACTTCATTGGGTTCAAGATGTTTTCTCCCAAGGCTTGCATTGCATCACAGGAACACCTTCATGGGCTTAGTCATTGGGATGTCTTCGCGGGCTTGAATAACTTGGGTCATTGCTGCTCATTTTCTTTATTTGGCCAATGACTCTAAAGCACAGCCTTTCAATGTGAGATATTTTGCTCGCCCTCCTGCTTTATGTTTATAAGGAGCTGCAGGAAATATGTTGTGAAAAATTATGAAACTGTGGTGCCTAGGTTGAAATGGTTGAAGAACTTTTGACTTTTGTAATTTGCAACTTTAATTTTCTCCTGTCATTCAAAATGTGTACTGGAATACTGTAGATTAGTGAGTTTTGAAATTGATATACTCTGAATTCTGAATGTGAATTCTACTAACTTGTTTGAGATAGGGTTAATAAACTTGCTAGCAACCCAGAACCTACAATCTCTTACAAAATTGTTGGGCTACTGTTGAAAAAATCCCATTTTTGGCCCCCCTCCCCTGTTTCAATGTTGATTGCAATGCAAAAATGGTTTTTTCATGCATATCCACCGAAAGAATGATTCGCTTCAACCAAAAAACATGGATATGGGGGAGGGGGGAACAATTCTGGAAAATTTAGATTTTCGCAGGGGTCCAACACTTTTGTAAGAGATTGTAAGCTTCTTATAAAACATGCATGTAAATATTTTATGAATTCAAGAATCCATTATTGAGCTCCATATTGAGATGAGAGACACTGCTGTATGTTGGGAATATTGCTTATATTTATGATTTAAGACAATCATTAGATTTCTAACAATGTTTTTCTTGTCGTGCTTAAATATTTATTCTTTGCCATGATTACAAGGTCATTGTATTTATTATAAATGGGATGTTTTTATGTTATTTAAAGAGTTATTGAAAAATTGCTGGAAGAGCGACGCCATAACGGTGGGGATATCACCAAAGTACAGAAAAAGGGTTCCCCGAATCTTCAGGGGCCAAAGCCAAACCAACACTCCACGCCAAACAAAAGAAGCGCAAAAAACAAGCAACACAAGCTCAGCTACGCAAAACAAAGCGGTATGTTCAAATAGTGCATCAGAAGATACTGGAGGTGAGACTGCGACAAAAACATCGGCAAATAGTATCATTGAGGCAGAGAGGGAGCTCGAAGAGGACAAGAAGGGAACGAAAAAGAGGGTCATCGTAGTAGGTGATTCGATGCTGAATGGGCAGATGCGGATCCAGAGGGGGGACCGGGGGGCCATGGCCCCCCCAAAGGCTAAAGGTTCTCTTCGAAACCATTTGCCTTTTTGACGAATAAACAGATACGTTTCAAACCTCCACTTCCAAACGTGGCCATGACACAACTACAAGTCTAACAAGCTTTAACTGATGTACAATTGACCAAAACGTCTGAAAAAGATACGAAACGGAACGAAAATCTCAATGCGTAGAGATTGAGATCGAAAATCATTTACTATCAGACTATCCGAGTGATAGCGAACTTAGCTCTTGAAGATAATTTATAACAGATTTCGCTTTGTTAATGATGATAAAAACTCATGTCTTCTGTTGTGACAGTTATAAAGTGTCAGTCAACGTATTTTAACCTAGGAGAACGCGGTTTAGAATACTAGTGAAACTTGCAAAAAAGTCACTTCTGAGTCGTGAGAGCTTTAATAAATTAATGGTGACTCCAGTTTAGGAACCAGGGAACTTACTGTTAGAAATTTCATACAACTTTCAAATGCCTTTGGATTTGACATACAAGGTGTTCCAAAAAAGTGCTCTACATTTGATTAAATATAAAAACAACCATATAATGAACGGGCTTAAAACCCTGTCCCTAAGAACCTTAAATTAAAGGCATTGATTCCGCATAAATAGCCCGCTCATGACCAATATAAACTTCTTTTTAATCATCAAACAAAAGTTGTAATTTTATCGCTATTGAAATAGAACCAAAGAAATTACTGAGAATAATAGAAGGATTAGGAACTCTTTGTTCCCCACTGCTATTGACGCTACCACTATTGTGCAATAACAAAAGGCCATCAGCAGTTTGTCAGCCAAATTTCAGGATAGCGTATACACTCATGTATTTATATGGACTCAATGCCTTTAATGTTAGACACTAAAATCTTGCAAATCCGCTTAATATTCACGGAGTTATGAGTTTTGAAGTTCAAGTTTTGTGCGAAAGCTGTAACAACAAGAGGTAAGATATTGGATAACCTTCTTCTACCTCCATTTTGGAGCTTTTTGCATATCAAGTCATTTAGGGGTATCTGGTTTCAGCTGTCGCACAAACATGATCTTTAAAAGCTCGTAGGTCTTAGGGACAGGTTTATGTCACCAAGGAGCAAGTTCGTTTTATCGTTATTTTTCAATTTTTAATCAAACGTGGAACAATTTTATTGGGACACTCTGTATAGCTCGTTTTTGTGGCAAATTTTTTACATCTAAGGTGGTGGAGCTTTATTCAGCCATAAACATTCTCCAGCTGATGCTTGTGATAATTATTTTATGGTCCCTCATTTTCCCAATTGATTGCCCTTTAGATTTGCACAAAAAGTGCAAGTTTGTATATCAGGGAAAGTAAGTATTAATTGATAAGCAAAACAATCTAAAATAAAGCCGCAAGGGCGTTGCCCACGTTTTCTGAGGGTTTAAAGGGTGTGGTCACGAAATATTTTCCTGGGTGCATCGCCCTCAGACCCCCATTTTTCTTTAGATGGCCCTCCCCAAACTCTAATGCTGGATCCGCCCCTGGAATGGAGTGAACGAAAAAGGCCTTTCAAGGCACCATTTCGTGAAGGTCCACGCCCATGGTGGAGCGGCGTCCGAAGATCTTGTAGACCATATCAAGCCTGTCGCCAGAAGAGCACCTGACCTGGTCATTTTACACGTTGGAACGAATGACCTGACAAATGTTGTGAAAACGTTAAATGAGATGCAAATCGTAATTGATCATATAAAGAAAGAATCTCCATCTTCAGATATCGCAGTTTCCTCGGTTATCACAAGAACAGACAAGGCGAAAATGTAGAGCAAAATGCCTCATTTAAATGGCGTATTGAAAAGCTTTTGTGCAAGAAACGTAATTGATTATATTTACAACAGTAACATTGATGCTAACTGCCTTGGTGAAAAGAAGTTGCACCTTAGTAAGCGGGGTAAGGCATGCCTAGCAAATAATCTGAAACAGTACATTGACAATAATTGACCATCTAAGAGTAACCACGTAACAAACCTTTCTACCCAAGCAGAAAGCGAAATAATCAGAAATAAATCGACAGAAGTTGGAAAAAACCGAAATAAGCTTGGATCTAAAAATGGAGTCGTTATTGCGTCATTAAATATAAATAGTCTCCCTTTGCACCTTGATGAAGTCGAACTACTCTTGAAAGAGAAAGGTATCCACTTCCTAGCTCTAAATGAAACAAAATTCGACGACAATTTCAAAGATGAAATTCTTCAAATAGAGGGGTACAGACTATTTCGGCAAGACCGAAACGGTTAAGGGGGGAGGTGTTGCTATCTACTGTCGTGACACATTTAAATGTGATAGGCACTATGATATTCCTCACTCTACCCTTGAAACGATTTGTGTTGAAATTCAGCCACCCAAAGCTCAACCTCATTTAGTTCTTTCTTGGTACCGACCACCCTCCGACACAGTAGAAACTTTTGATAAGCTCGAGGAGGTTCTTCGATTCGTTGAAGCTGAGGGTAAGGAGGTTATAATTATTGGAGACGCAAATTGTGATTTTAGTTCACTACAAAAGGCGCAAAGGGATTCTGAAAATCCAGTCCTTAATAACGTTCAGCGTATTAGTGAGTTATACAACTCTTATGGACTAACACAGATCAATAACAAGAGAGACTGCTACTTCGTCTACGATAATTGATCACATAGTTGTTAGCAATGTAATAAATTTCATTGAGTCTGGTGTCTATAAAGTTGGTCTCAGTGACCATTGCTTGGTCTATGCTGTTCGTAAATTTAGAGTGGCAGTCAAAAACAGCCACAAAATTATCAAGACAAGGCAAATGAAAAACTATAACGAAGAGCTTTTTCTGTTGGACCTTGCCTCGGTTGATTGGCAACAGATAATTACAACGGATGTGGACATTGATGAAATTGTAGCTCGTTGGACAGCTAAACTTAGTGCAATAATAGAAAGGCATGCACCACTTTTGGTGCGCCGTGTCTCTGAAAAGCTTAGTCCATTTATAAACTCAGATCTAAAAAATTTACAAAAAATAAGAGACTAGTTAAAAATAGCCGCTGTTAAGGCTAAATCAGAGCTGTTAATGGAAGCATATAGAAAAGTTAGAAATAAAGCCAATACTCTCAATAGTCGTTTAAAAAGGCAATACTTTACAAGTAAGATACATTCTAGTGAAGGAAATCTTAAAGAAACGTGGACTACTATAAACAAACTAATAAACAAGAAATCCAAAACTACTTCTATATCTGCGATAAAAAACGGTGATTCGGTCATAACTGATCCTGAGGGGATAGCAGACTCAATGAATAAGTTCTTTTGTAATATTGGGAAAAAACTTAGCAAGGAAATGCCAGATACTAGAAATGTTTTTCTGAGCAGCACCTCTGCTGGTAGTACCCAAGATAGTAGATTCACTTTTTCGCCACTCCAACCGGAGCATCTGCTGAAAGCCGCAAACAAGTTTAAAACATCTCAAAGTTTTGTTGTGGACAATATTTCCAGCTATTTTCTTAAAATTGGAATGCCTATCTTGGCTTCATCACTGAGTCAAATATTCAACTTATCTATGTCTAAAGGCCTATTCCCAAGTGATTGGGAAATTGCCAGGGTTGCACCAATTTACAAGGATGGCCTGACAGACGTTGATTCAAACTATCAACCTATCTCGGTACTACCAGTAGTTGCACGGCTCTTTGAGAAACTAATTTGTGACCAATTCTATTCTTTCCTCACTAAACACCGTATTTTGTTTTTAAAACAATCAGGATTTCGGAAGTTTCATTCCGTACTAACCTGCTTATTAAGATGTACTAATGATTGGTACCTGGACCTTGATAATGGACAGTATACATCAGTCACCTTTATAGACTTAAAGAAGGCTTTCGACACTGTTGATCACCAAATATTAATAAAAAAACTTGGTGTTTATGGAGTTGCAGGGAAAGAATTGAGTTGGTTTAAATCTTACTTGCATAATCGTAAGCAGTGTTGTAAGGTAAACGGACACGTTTCCAGCATGGAATCAATAAAATACGGGATACCCCAAGGTTCCTGCCTTGGACCTTTACTATTTCTGATATATGTAAATGACCCTCCTCTCTCGCTAAAATATGGGGAGGTTAATATGTATGCAGACGACACCAGTATTTCCTTCTCGTCGCAACTCTATTACTAATATTAACGATGCCGTTAATGAAGATTTAGATCTCCTTAAGAACTGGTTGGAGAGTAAGAAGAAATCGCTAAACGTATCTAAAACACAGAGCATGATAATTGGTAGCCGTAATCGACTCAAAAGGATCGGCCAGTCTGAAAACTCGATACCAGCCCTAAAAATTGGAGAGGAACCAGTCTCCATGGTCAAACATGCGAAATACTTGGGTGTTCAGGTTGATCAACACTTGCTCTGGGACGAGCATTTAAACGTTATTACCAAAAA
>REGM01000255.1:283628-313637 GCA_004194415.1 Aurelia aurita | reverse complement strand
ATCTTTGAGTAGAATAAGTGGACTAGAATGTACGGAGTTGCAACAATTAGCTACCATAAAAATGGGTTTACATAGAGTCCTTAGGATGGAAGGGAGAGAGGAGAAAGGCAGAACACAGTTTAGAAAAGGGGAATATAGCGGACAAGTAAATTATGGAAAAAAGAAGCAATACAGGAAATATAAAGAGTAAGGATACACCTAAAGAGTAGGTGGTGGTGAGGGGAATAGAAAATACAAAGGAACTCAAAGAGTACCTGGAAAATAATAGCAGTGAAGACAATCAAGCGTGAAGAACATTAGGGGAGAGGCAAACAGGGAACAAAAGTGGATTCAAGTCAAGCCCACGGGATGGTATGCATTGAGTTTTGACTGTGGAAAAGAACAGCAGACGACTGAAACAAGAACAAGGGTTCAAGAGAAAGCCTTGTGTGGGGGTGGGGATCTTCATTATTCATGATAGGTATCTAGGTATCTGTGGATAATTTTTTGGTATAGAATTTGAGATTCCATTACTATCGCTTTCCATCCTACCAATGATAGATCGAACCTATCATAAAACTTTGCTCACATAAAGATACACGGCTAACAGCGCCAACAGGCAAACAATTCCTTCCCAAACTATTACTCGGTACGACGGCGGGCCAGCGCGGTGCCGCAGGCGCTGCGCGGCAAGCCTAGTACTTTAAAAGTATTGCATATGGAAAAATCTTCAAATTTTGCAAAATTGACTCTATCATTTTAGAATGCTGATGTCAGCAAATTCCATTGTTATTGATAAAAATCGAAAGCTCTTTGTTTGCTGATTATTTTAAGGTATATTAATCAACATTTGAAACTAATTCTGGTTGTAGAAATATCAAAAACAGTGATTTTTTCAATACCATCTTCCAAATATCGTAGTGTCATCTGTCACGTGACTCCCATTGTTAAAAATTTTATTGTTGAAATGTAGCTAATAGATAATTAGTAATTGTCAGAAGTTTGAGAGTCATAGCTCATGCCGTTAATAAATGCTCTTTAAAAAACCGACAGGGAGGGGGGAAAACACCCCCCGGTCAAATTAGGGTTATAGTAGAGCCCAACACTTATGGGTCTTAAGAATACCTATTAAGTCGTAATTATGAATGGAGTTGTATGCCTCAATGAGAGAAACCCGCATGAAGTCATGCGCACAAATACTGTTCATGTTCCAAGAACAGAAACTGAGAGTTCCCTTGTTTGGGCCAGGATTTAAGTTTGGTCACCCTGTATTGTTTGTTTGCGACAGGCAAACGGATTCTTTACAAGATATGCTCTTTGCCGAAAGAAATCGTTTGCAATTTGCAAAATGTGGAGAAGTTGATCTATCATGAATTTTAAAAACTAAAGATTATTCAAAAGCAGAGAATGTAGCACAGTCAGGCTAATTTGTTTCACTTATTTCGATGATAAAGCTTTTATGTTACTGCTGATTTTCCTTTGCACCGTTTCTAAATAAATTTGAACAATGATTAGAATAGTGGATAACACTTTGTCCAACTTTGGTTTTAGAAAAGCTGAAATTGCCACGAACTATTCTAGAGAGGATAAAGAGTGGCAAATTTCTTATGAATTAAAGAATTAAAGAAATTTCTGAAATAAAAGAATAAAATTGTCACTACGCTAAGGGCATAAACTGGATAGAAGTTAATGGATACTACAGTATTTAGCCTTTCCAATGTTTCTAGGAAACAGTTTACATGCAACATCACCAATTACTTCTAAGCAGCGCAACTATCTTTCTAACATAATGTCTATCAATGGCTCATTGGATATTCAATCAAGTGATAAACTGTTCGTTGAAATCGATGTTAACTTCACTGGAAATTTAAGCAAATATTGAAAACTTTTATTTCGACAACCTGTAAACATATATGTTAAGTCCTCCTCGAAAAGGTCGAATATTGTATTTGAAGCAGAATATCTAGATGATGTCTTTTCTTCATTGCGAATGGATGCATTGCTGATGACTCGATTAGATTTTCATTGTCTGTTAAGATGTTTGATGTTAGGGTTTCCTTATTTTAGATTTAAATCGTTTGTTCTCGATAATTTTCTTATGTTGATATTCAAGTTTATTCAAAGTTTGCAAACAAAGGAAAATCAGGATTCATATCTTCAGGATTTCTTTAACTTCATTAGAGAGACTTTTTTATATATTTGTTACGCCTATTCTAATGAATTAATTTGAACAGATGGCAGTTTGTTTAACAAGACCACTCCCTGGTGGCAAAGCACACGACGCTAAGAGTCTTAACTTATCGGTACGTGTTTACTTCGATTTATCGTTCTGTTTTCAATGTGATGAGGCAGAGAAAATCATATTAATGCGATTGGAAATATCACAGAGAACATGAAGATACAGCTGTTTGCATCACAAAGTGACAAGGCAAAATTCTCAAGCTTATCAGGATTTGTAGGCGAACAGCCTCTTCTTTCACACAAAATCAATCAAAACAAAGTTCATCCTTCTCATTCTGCTGCAAGATCTTGTCAAACTCTTGATTTAGGTTTGAAAATAGTGGGCGAAGGCGATTTGCTCTTTCTTGTCCTAGCTTATCCAGACAAAACTCTATAAAGCGGCAAAAATGCAACGTTGATGAAATTAGATAAAGTTAGCACTACAGACACAAACATTCTTAATAGAAGCATGGCAAGATAAAAGATGATCTATAAAATGAACTATTTCTGATCCCCTTTGAAATTTGAATTCAAAGAATGAACAACCATAAATCGGAATCAAGAAGCGGAGTATCGACCTGAAATTTTCCTAGACATGTTTTTAATTGCGGAAAAACAAATAACAACCTGAAAGAACCATTTTTCAAAGTGTATGCCTTTATGAAACTAAGTGACTCAAATTTATTATTGGACTACGAAGACAGATTATTCAAATAGGACATGCCTTAATGAATTACATTAACTTAGTGAACCCCCTTTAACAGACGATGACGTAAATCGATTTGTCAATCAACTTAATCTTATATGCTTTATATAACAGAAAATATACTCTAACTTTAAATGTAAAGTCACACTCTGATGAGAACTTAGGTTCGAAAGGCCTCACTGTGCCAGAAATTTTTCTGTTTCTTTGCGTCCGCCTCCGCCATAGTATACAATGAAATTTGAAGATGCATATAGCTCCTTTCCACATCCTTGACAGTATTGTAATTAAATCGTGGTACTGGATGTCAAAGAAATTGTCTGGACAATTGATAGACTCCAGTCATGTATTAAAGAGAGACAAGCATTTGAATTACTTTTTAAATATCTGTAGTCTTTGATGTGGTACTTATTTTCAAGTAGGTCTTAATACATATTTCATCTTCCAAGATTTCTTATGTATGAACCCAGAAAAATAAATCTATTGTCTCATGAGACTATCCATGGTATAGTTTGCAAGGAATTGTCCCAAAATTTGTCTTTTCATGTGAATCTCAGCAAGTAATCTCTAAAATCTCTCTTTGCAATTTGAGACGATTGAAATAAAAATGAAAAATTTATTCGGTTCACTTACAGTAAATAGGTATAATTTGGAATAAAAAAAATCTTACTTCTCTGAATTTAAGTGTCAATAAATTTGTAGCCTAATCTTAAGGGATCGCCCAGCATTGAATTTCCAAAACTCCTCAATACCATTACATTTGTTTTAGGTCTCCCTGGACTTTCTACTTTAGTGTATTTCTATAGTTTCGCCTTATTTAGCAATCGTACAATTGCAACTGTAATTATGCATAATCTTTGAATAATTAGCACTCTAAATTTCTACACGCTTTTAATTTTTCTAGCTGAAGATGAGACAAGCTGTCTCAAAATAAAGTTTAAATTTTAATGTAAAATAACATAGAAAATTTGTCCGATGCACATGCGCAGCGAAAATGTTGGTTTATGCGAAGGAGGGCAGAAAATCTCGTAGAAATCTCGGCATGCGCGCTGTTTCGAGCCTTGTCAATCCTTGTCCAACTGAAATTTTCTGACTCTTAGCAACATTTGCGCAATAGGTAGAAAGTTGCGCAAAAGTTGCTAAGAGTCAGAAAATTTCAGTTGGACAATTTTACTATTTACCGATATATCAGAAAAAATCTTACAAGGGGGCAAAGTTGCTTTCCCTCCCACCAAACAAAATAGGTTTAAGAAAGATGCACAGATTTCTACACTATCGTAAAGAAAAATAGATGCAATTTTATTTCATAATTTTGAGGTTGAGCACATTATCGACTTAGGTACGTTTTTATGCTCATTTCTTCTTCGAAAAACCAACCATGGCAGTATGCAGGTTTGCGATCAATATTAGCAATACTTTATTATGTCTGAATGTCTGAATAATGAATCTTTAGATGGCTCTTTGAATGAATAAGCTATTTAACAAAGGACTGTTTTTGAAGCCTTTTAATTTTTTCTGGTGCTGTTCAGTCAGGAATGGGCTAATCACAAGAAACAGCTATTAGAAAAAAGCGATTCAGTTTCAGATTAACTCTGGTATGTAGCAGTTAAAGACAGCTAAAGGCGTTTTTATAATTACAATTGCAGATGAAGTATGACATATTTGCCATGTGAAGGAATATTTGCTTGCAGATAAAGTAAGGCATCTTTGCTATGTGAATCCCAAACTCATAGATCTCGTCAAATATCACTCGGACAGAGCACCACATTGATATTGAAATAGAAGAAAATTTCCCATCAGATAAAAAGGATACTTTATGCTAAAAATGTAAGTTTTAATGTGAATATAAGTTCACGAAACATAATTCACCGAATCCAGGGGACAAAAATGGCTCGCACACACGACCAAACGCGAAAGCCTACTAAAAATTGCCATAGAAGGGAGACTTAAAGGCAAGAGACCCAGAGGAAAAAAGAGAATTGGATGCTGGATTCGGTGCTTGTTGGCTCGTATGGAGAATTTAAAGACAAAGCCTTGAAGCGTGAAGTCTAATTGAGACGAGACCTGCCACCAGGCTGAAACACTCAGAAATAGAGCGAGAGAGAGATTTCACGATTAAGGATGCCATGACATAAATTCCTTCATGGTATTATAGTTTCTCAAATTTTAGTTAGTCAAAGATCTTTTCTATACCTAGCATAGCAAATGGCTACCCCAGAGCTTCTAGGAATGGTAAATTTCCCTCTACAGCAGTCTGTTGGTTTTAAGTTCATTGTTCATTGTTGAAATTAGGAAACCGTTAAGAAATAATTGACTAGAGGGTAGCTGAAGAGATGTCCCATGACTCATCCGCCTCGTAACTAAAGGGACCCTTTTTTCTCCAATCCAGACCTCAAATCAAAAAGCTTTGGCAGGAAAGTATTCATCATATCCTTCAAACATGATCGATCAGAATGAATGAAGCAACGTCGCTCTCTCAGGGCTCCTTTTTTCATTGTCGAAAATGGTCTATTACTCTTTCGTTGTTAAAACTTGTACCCAACATAGCTAGTTAATGAAATCGCGACTTCTGAATCGAGAAGGCTTTGTTTTGCAGCGCAGCAATTATCTGACTGGATATGAAATTTCTTTTATGTATCTGTTCTGATTGATGTTGTGGTCAAACAAAAATATATACCTAGATTTATATTTCATTTCTACCCTACTGTTAATAAACAGCTTGAATTAAGATCCTTATTTTTCGAATCGTAAATCTATTTACGACCAATGCTGGGCGAAGGTGAGACCTTTGCATGTTTTAATTCTTCAACTTTTCATCCTTTTTTGTTTGTCTAATATCTAATTTTACAGATTTTCTATAATCGAAACCTGGTGTATATCACAGCTGTTCAGTAATAACCTCATAGTCAAAGTAATTTCTATCCTGGGTGACTCAAAAACTTAACACGCTGAATAGTGGCTAATTTCCTGAAATCATAAGTTATTGACACAAATGCAACATCGACATTTAGTTGAAAGCTATCTTTTGAGACTTGTTTGCTCAGTTTAGGATACAACTTCCCCCCTTGAAAACCATCTCAAAATCATCTTGCTTCGATCAAGTCAAAGTTCACTTGTCACCATCTTTTTCCGTCCATGTTTGGTATTGTGAGATGTAACAAAAAGGTGCATTCAAAATTGACAAAGGAATACGCAGTTTTGAAAAAGTTCAGAGATCAGTCTTTTGAAAACAATAGATTTCCCTTTACGATTTAAATTTCACTTTTGGTTATACCTTTCCGAACGTGGACAATGTGGTGATTGTTTCACTCTAAATGAGAAGTGAAGAATACGCCAGTTTTTATGCCAGTTTTCAGAGGGTAGTAATTGTTTGAAATTACCAAGTAAGATTTCAAAAGATAGCAAAACTTGTGGCATCAACTTTTAGTTTCAAGAATTTAAGTACGATCTTACTAGAGAAAGTCTTTGATAACATCAGGTTTGGCTACCTGTCATTGCATATCAAATCTATTTGCCCTTTGGAAATTGCTCAAAACGAGAATTTCAGTTTGTGTAATTCATTCAATTTTGATGACTTATAGAAAGATTCACTTCTTTAGATGAAACAGTATGAGATATGCTATCTGCTATAATCTGGGTGTATAGGCAGACCCCAAGGTATTGCAAGGAAAGTCACTGAAGGCTATTTCCCTAAAACACCCTATACAACTTCGGCATAATCTTGTTGAGCGCTACAACAGCTGAAACAGCATTAAGATCCAGCAACAAAGGTGTTTGCTTAAGGTAAACCATAATTCTGCAAAAATTACACATTTTATTGCAACTGAAATTATTACATGAAATGAAAAGAGCTGTTTTAATTGATCACGAGACAAATTCTACTTAAATCGTAAATCTTGTTTGATTTTTAACAAAGTATATGTGATCCGAGAAAGCACCCAGAACCCAGTATAAAAGATGATAAATCCCAAGAGCGTGTCATAGACCAAACAGATTGTTTGTTCAATATTTCGTCAGTGAAGTAACGTTACATCTGAAAAAGATTTTTTTGAAAATTTCACTTAATTTTCATCTTTGTGAATACTTCGATAAGCAAAGCTGTAAATGATTTCTTGTTTGAAGAATCGCAATGCCTGAATACTTAAGTTGCATTCAAACTTAAGCACTCATTTCTATTCCCTGCAGCTAAAGTCACTAATACCTGATACCTGATGAAGAGTTCAGCTCGAAACGTTGTAACTATTTTTATTCTTCGTACAAGTCGTATTTTTATTGAAATTACTGTTATAAAGTCACTAATGTTCGAGATCATTGTATTGTGTAGCATCATGATAATTTAGCAGGCACTGAATGTAGTACTACCCTTGATGTTGCATGAATTACTCCTAATAGACCTTTTCATAGATAGTTTTCAGTCCAAGGCAAAAGGTTGCAAGTCTCAAACGAAGTAAATCCCAAACAAAGGAGCAATCGAAACATTGCTAACTGTTGAAAAAAGTTTGTGCATTGCTATTGGTAATGTACGCAAGAGGGGGACACTTACCATCCTCAAAGAGAGGCAATGGCAGCTTCTTTAAATCATAGTTTAAATGTTTTATCTACGAAAATGTATTGCTGGAAGAGGGAATAATTTCTTACCGATCAAAACTTGCATGCATCTTTAAATCATGAATGGAAATTTAAGCAAGAACCCGCGGAAAGCTTTTGCTTTTCGCCAAGAAATATTTTTAGCAACTTCTTTCGTTCAAATCTTTTTTCAAAAATTCCAGTTAGTCATTTGCCTGGATTTTTCCTAGTTACAGTATCAAAGGTTTTGCTATCAAGATTTTTGTTAATATAATTTCTATGTAAATACAAGAAGTGACATATCTTTTTTTTACCACGTTACAAGACGGCGGAGGGATGTTTAATTGAGGAGATCACGCAAGAAGGAGTAAAAAGATAACAAATGCGTATGTGAACTCAGTTTTAGTTTTAAAAGTTTCAGTTACTACCCTAAATTTATTTTCAGCAGTATGGATAAATAAAGAGAAATGTTTTTGAGAGAAGTGCTCGAGGTTTGATATCGATGCTATTGCAGCATGGTTAACGGGTTTGTTAGATTAGGTCCCTCCGGGATGAAATGAAATGCAATTCAGTCAGAAGGAGCTGTCTGCTCTTGAATATCTACACTCTAACGATGAAATTACAACTGTTCTATCCATCGTTCTTTCTCTACTCTAACTACTTTATCGTACTCTACTTCGTTATTACTGATGAAGGATTAGGTCTGAAACGTCTATTCTCAACATTCAAGGCTATATATTTTATCTATTATCAATATCTTCCCTATGAAATTAATTCAACATACCAAGAACCCTCTTGATGCCATTAGCACATATATCTAATCAATACTCGTAAATATATTCAAACATAGGGGGTGCTCTCTCGCCGACTAGTATATCTACTGAGAGAGCTCCTCCTTTAAGACATTTCCATCTTTGTTCTCCAATTATATATAACTATCACTTTATTTATTATTTAGCTAGTTAGTAATTTTGTTGCTTTCACATAGCTTGTAGGCTGAGAATTTAAAATTAATCTTAGTGGAACAGAATATAACTCATGATAAGGAGAAACTTGGCGACAAGCATGCAGATGAAATTGTTTGGATAAGATCAAATCTAAATCAACAAAATGAATTAACAAAACTAAAAGAAGAAACTACGGCATCATCGATAGAAGGGACAAAGATTGTTTATTGTAGGAAAAAACTTGTCAATAAGAATGTCCAAGACCATCTCTTGAAAATGATAGAATCTTGCTGAGCAAACCTAATTTAAACAAAAGAATGATGATATCTTCATCAGGATAGCGAAACTGCCATGGGGATAGTCGTCAATCTTGGTATGTGAAGGAGGGAGGTGATGATAATTCATTACAAGAACAGGCTTGGCAACAAGAACATGATTGGAAATTGTTTGAAAGTGATAAAATCTCAGTCGGCAAAATCTTTCAACAATTGTAGAAAGCCATCTTTATCAAAGAGGGAAAATTTGCACATAAGGGAGTCATGAATATTTGAATATGAAGGATGGAAATTGATAAAGTGATTTCCCAGAATAAAATGTGACCTGAAATTGACAAAAGGGATTAAATCTCGTTCAATGATTAGGTTTCACAGAATAGAAGAGAAAACGATATTTATGTTGGTGGCATTCAAATTATTATTTCTTATTTTTTATTAATTCATATTTTTACACGATATCCAATCAGGGTACAGAATTAAAAGACAAACTTACTATATCTTATAAACGAAAACAACATGGTTTATAAAATCTAGCATGAGCAAGGATTGGAGCCAAGCGAAGTTCTGATCTTCCAGGGATTCGTGTTTTAGTTAGGGTTTACTGAGCTCTTTAAATGCGTTTTTAATTTTCTTTTAAACTGATAGAGCGAGGGGATTTCTCATATTTCAATAGTATTTCATTCCAAGCTTTAAGCCCAGAAAGATGGAAACCTTTTTTTGTACACTCAAGCTTAAATTTTAGGATGTTGAGATTTCTGTTGTTTCTTGTGTTATACGTAGAAATTTCATTCCTCTGGCTATACTTGTTCCAGAGGCTCTCAGGGCACTGCTTATTAACTATCTTGTG
This sequence comes from Aurelia aurita, assembly GCA_004194415.1. Taxonomy (NCBI): domain Eukaryota; kingdom Metazoa; phylum Cnidaria; class Scyphozoa; order Semaeostomeae; family Ulmaridae; genus Aurelia; species Aurelia aurita. The sequence goes on along the minus strand of REGM01000255.1, from coordinate 304,100 downwards.
TGTCATAATAGATCGATGAAGATAGATTATCTGATCAACGCTCAGCCTATGATCATTTCAGGAGTCCTTTATTCTAGCATTTTCAATGATTGATAAGGCCCTGTCTTGTAGAACCTGAAGCGTTTGCAGCTTCGTATTGGGCAGGCTGCCCCAGACAACATTCCCGTATCGGAGGTGACTGTAAACCTCTCATAGCTTAGATAGCGGAAGAATATTTTCAATCTTTTTCAAGGCAGACAAACCACTTGCTACTTTACCTTTCAAAGATTTGAAGTGGTCCTTCCAAATTAGATTCTCGTCAACGATAACCCCCTAGTGACTTAGTTTTTTCACTCGTTTTATTTCTTTGTTATTAAGTTTCAATGGAGCCAGGGAGGGTTTCAATTTTATTAATTCTACGTGGATGGAAGCCATCAATCGCGACCAAGAAAGCAAAGAAACGATAAAAAGAGTCTTTGCTGACACTCCTGGACCCCCAATGCTGAATTGAGAAAATTCCACGATACTATTATAGGCTGTTAGTCGGATCTTGTTTGATTTTGAGATGAACATTTTTATAAAATCGCTTATAACTAGGGAACGATCTTACCGATTTTGGCAAACTAAAAGTTCTTATCTAAGTATACATGTTAGCTACCCAAAATCACTTTATATGAATCTAATGAATATCTTCAAAGCTACAGGTTTTCAAACCTCTAAACATTTTGGTAACTCACCTGGTAGTAGGAAAAGTTTTGGCTACAATACTTTGAAAAGAAATTGTACGAATAAGATATAATGCCGGGGGGGGGGTTAACTTGAGTATTGGGATGACGGGGATGATGGGGCCCAACTTTTAGAGAAAGACCCATCCTTAAGTATATTCAATCGATTTTCATACCCATTTTTAAGAATTTTGAGGGAAAAGCCTATTGAACTTGCTACAAATCAAGCTTCATTTCACTTTAAACACACAATTATGAAGATAAAGTTACCACCAACCAAGTTTCAGAATTAAAGCGAACAAATTAAACTTTAAAATAAAAACTCGACAACTTAATTGTTACAATTTAAAAAGCTACGCATTTCTAGTGGAACATTTACATTTGCGACCAATATTTAGGGATTCTCGAGGTTTAAAACCAATCCTTATGGGCCGTTCCCGTTGCTCTATACATGGAAACCCCCCCCCCCCCCCTCCTGGGATATAATCTCACTCAGCAAAATCTTAAACAATTGTAGAAAACGATCAAGGAATAAGAATTTTCCTTTGACAAGGTCATAAATCTTCTGATATTTTAGATAGAAGTGGTGATGACTATTTATTTGTAGGGAGAAAGCAGTCAATAGAAATACGACATGAAATTGCACAACAAAAGAATCTGATTAAACTCATAGAATTCACACGATAGAATTCAATGATCAAACTAATTAGAATTCACATGATAGAAAGAAATGATGCTTGGTAGGGGAGGAAAATGCTCACTTCTGGGAGTCCGTAGATAGAAGGTCAGAGGAGGAGCTTTCAATCATGCAATTTGCGTTTAATTGCTCGTCTCTTAGAAGTCCATAAATTTACTCGTAATGTAAGACCAAAAATGCAGTTGCTTCCATTTATCGTGAATAAATATGGAAAGCAGAAGGAGCAAAAGGGAATGGAGATCTCCATAAACAAAATGATGGCAATTTCTCAAAATAACTATTGTCGTTAGGCCACGGAAGTCCATGATTCGTTGTTTCAGTTCTCAGCACTTGCATTGATATTATGGTGCCAAAGTTTGATTTAAGAGTTGATTCCGTCTTACATTCGATATTATGCTTTCGAGGAAACAATCTTTCAGACTGCATGACATTGATGTCTCTAAATTTGAAACAAAACAAGTTACAAGAAATCCAAGGGGGCAAAAACTCCTTCAATGAACCCATAACTCAACTTCGTCTTAGAATTCAAACTCTATTTCTCAAGATGTTTTGATTAATTCCATAATTATAGGACAAGTAAGAGGCCAAGTGCCTGACCTTATGAAACAGACTTTAGATGCTACCAAATAACCCAATTTAAGTTCATGCACCACCAGTTGGGGGTTTCTGTTAAAGTACCTCCTTAAAATTGAATGGACCACCTTGTCAGGAATTAATGGGAGTACCCTTCCCTTTTGACTGCTACCATATCCATTCTTTACCATTATTTAATCTGCAAGTTGATTCTGTTTGTTTGTAAAAAGGATCTTGTGCACATTTCTTGATTGATTTTTTATGTCTCTTGCTATTGACGAAGGTATATGAATAAAATTTCCACAGTGACGTGTAAGCGAAGGCTCAGTTTCTTAAGCAGCATGACATTCTTGGCATACCGGGTGTCCCAGAAAAAACGCAACAGATTTGATCGGGGCTAGCGACTAGAGTTTTGGTCGAATCAATTCCTAATAGTTTTGGAAGTAATCCTCGATAGTTAACTTGAAGATAAATACCTTGTTTGTTGACATTGGTGCATTGAGAGCTGAAATATTAATCTTGGAAGTTCAAATTTGCCTCCACCTCCAAACCAGAGCTTTTAGGTTTTGGCCTATACTGCAAACGCGCTGTTTAGGGGAATCTACTCGATCATAGACATAGCAGAGTAGTTGTGAACAAGGACTCATGCTTTGGCACACATTTGAATAGAATTTTGAAAGCTGAGAATTGACAAACATGTCAATGCATGCAGTCATCAAGGAATAGCTTAGCTTTCTTCAATCAAAATTCACCTACAAAAATACCAATCCAAGAACGAGTGCGTGATCATTTTTAAAGATCTTATCCGTGGACATTAGTTCCCTTGGGTGTATACGATTGCTTGTTTCGTAATAATTCCAAGATAGATGATACAAAATGCATTTCATTCAAGCAATGAAGATTGCACGAAATAATTTATTTTCACACCCAAGGGAACCATTCCGATGATGGCTATCTGTTATTAGACAGAAGTAATTTGAACTTTTTGTGGAATGAAGAAAGATGTCTCTTCGGGAAAAATTAGTGAATCTGGTTGCCAAGTTAAGTTTGGATNCAAGGAATAGCTTAGCTTTCTTCAATCAAAATTCACCTACAAAAATACCAATCCAAGAACGAGTGCGTGATCATTTTTAAAGATCTTATCCGTGGACATTAGTTCCCTTGGGTGTATACGATTGCTTGTTTCGTAATAATTCCAAGATAGATGATACAAAATGCATTTCATTCAAGCAATGAAGATTGCACGAAATAATTTATTTTCACACCCAAGGGAACCATTCCGATGATGGCTATCTGTTATTAGACAGAAGTAATTTGAACTTTTTGTGGAATGAAGAAAGATGTCTCTTCGGGAAAAATTAGTGAATCTGGTTGCCAAGTTAAGTTTGGATTTCTATTCAAATACGTTCCTAAGCACGAGGCTTCTTGCTCGTATATCACTATGATTCAGGAGATTCCCGAAACAGCGCATTTGCAGTACAGGCCGAAACCTAAAAGCTCTGGTTTGGAGGTGGAGGCAAATTTGGACTTTCAAGATAAATATTTCAGCTCTCGATGCACCAATATCAACAAACAAGGTATTTATCTTCAAGTTAACTATCGAGGATTACTTAAAAAATTATTAGGGATTTATTCGACCTAAATTCTTGTCGCTAGCCCGGATCAAATCTGTTGCGTTTTTTTGGGACACCCGGTATAGCATAACATTTTTCAAGCATCATGTAAACATAGCTTACGTTCACATTGAAACTGGCTGGAAATAATAAATTTGAATAACAAGCAAAACGATTAAAAAATTCAATTTCACGCATCGAATTTGATTTATCGGTCACTTGATAAGCTGGATATGAATATGCAAATAAAATTGAAGGCGGCTGAAGATAGCAGACACAGCTGCTGGTCAATCTATTTACTAAGAAGCCTACTCTCGTGGAGAAAGACTGTATCTGCATGACTTCTGTTTGAGATTGATGAGGCTGTTTGTTACTTGCTCGTTTTGAACAGTGCTGTACATAAAAGGAGATAGCATGCTTGCACGATGAGCCCCTGGGGGCGGTATAGAGCCCCAAATTACAATATAAGGTCCCCTGACCCCCTGACCAGTGGTATTTAATACTTTGGTCCCCACTTGGAAATAAGTTAAGAAACAACCGTGTACCCAACACGAACGCCAACTCGGGTCAAAATTTCACAAAATTGAAATTTTCACCCTTATTTATGACGTTATAACGAGCCCCAATCTTCCCGAAACGCCAAAAATCGGATTTGCCGTCGTTAATAATATGGAAGCTAGATCTTCGTTTCGGAGCAGTTACCCTACAAATGGGTAACACAAGCTAGATCGATCGGTGCTAAGATTCAGCCGACCATTATTCATTTAATCAATTAGACATTTTTTTAGAGTTTTGTTGATATGTGTTATATAACTTTTGACCCATTTGTAACCAAGCAAGTCTTTTTCATCTGGGGTTTCTGAGAATTTTTTTTGACATTCCCATAAGTGTTCAGTATATTCCTCATGGGACCATGTACCATGTACCATGTACCATGTACCATGTACCATGTACCATGTACCATGTACCATGTACCATGTACCATGTACCATGTACCATGTACCATGTACCATGTACCATGTACCATGTACCATGTACCATGTACCATGTACCATGTACCATGTACCATGTACCATGTACCATGTACCATGTACCATGTAACATGTAACATGTAGTTGATTACCTCTTTTCAACCTCTAACTTTTCCGAAGATCCCCCCACGAGAATTGTTACTAAGGGTTTAATTTTGTATGGGAATCAATAAGAAAAATGAGGTCAGACCCCCAAAAGTGGGTGTTACCCCTATAAGCCGCAATCTGACGAGCTTGAACACCAACAGAGTGAAGGGCAAAGTGCCTTTTAGTAGCGGTACCCACCTTCATAATTGAGATCGGACTACCCGTTCTGGCGCTGTGAAGAAAGACTTTTTATGAATATTCCAACTTTCCTGGAGGGCTCCAAGCCTCTAGGATCTTGAGGCTCCTGGGCTGTTAAGGCTGCTGGGCGCAAGACTCCTGGGCCTTTATTAGCTCTAATTTAGCTATTTTTAACCTGCTAAACATAAATCGATGAAGATGATGATAATGATTCAGTACCACCTTCGGTCGTACAGTTTTCCCACCCTAACTGTTCAAGAAGCATTTGCCTATTTGTACCTCTCCGTGCTCCTGTAACGGATAATGCAGCTTTATATTGAGTCTGTTCTAATTATTGTGTAATATTCAGTTCCATATCTGGATCGTATTTATGGTAAAGGATGTCTCCATAGACTAGATGACGTCTTACATAAAGCTTGAAGGTTTGATCAAGAGCCTCCCTTGATACATATTTAGAAAGGTATTTTAACAGGCCAATTCCTCTCCGTGCTTTTAAAATAGCCTCTCGAATATGACCTTTGAAATTTAGCTTTGAGTCAAGGACAACCCCAAGGTGCTTGTGTTCCGACTTTGAGGCAATGACATCGTCTTCTAGTTTAAGACCAGGATGGATTGGTTTACCCCTTTTACAATAAAATATAACCTCCTCTGTCTTATCAGCATTAAATTGCATTTTCCATTGCCACGTCCACAACTAATTTTTTCCAATTCCCAGTTTAAGTCAAGGGCAGCTGCATTTTCATTCTGAACCATAGTAAACAATAATGTGTCATCAGTAAATAGTTTAATACCACATTTAACACTGTGGGTGATATCATTAGTATAGATCAATAACAACAGTGGTCCAAGAACTGAGCCTTGTGGTACACCTGCAGATATCGTATCCCACTTTGAACAATGTCTATTCAACACAACCCCGTTGCTTACAATCAGATACAAAATTTTCAGCCATCCGAAGAAACTTTCATGTAAGCCATTGAGTTCCAACTTGTAGATAAGACTTTCGTGCTAGACATGTCAAAAGCAGTAGCGTAGCAACGGGGAGCAAGCCCCGCAATGGTCAAAAAGTTGGTGTCTGAGAAAAGCCCAAATCTGCAATGAAATCGGCACCTCAGGTTCAATGAAATTTCTGGCAAACATAATAATCCTGTAAGGAAAATCTCATTGTGCATGAGAAATTTACTTGCTCACTTTAGCACCTTTCCCGTATTAAACCCCTAGAAAAATGGACTTGGTTAAAGCTTTTGTAGGACGCAATAATTTTATAAATGCTACGTAAGACACAATGATTATTACAGTCAAACTCGCACAAGTCGTACCCGCGTACGTCAGATATTCGCATGAGTCGGACACAATTCAATACACTGGAAAGATCCATTCACATTTTCCTCTTCAAATTAATTCGCATAAGTCGGATTTCATGTAAGTCAGATTTTCTTGTTCCGAAGAGTCAGATTTAGCAACCAGTCACGTGACTACAAACTAATTAATGCTATTTTTGGATTCTCCTTTGTTCAATTATGATACAGTGCAAGTTTCATTATCATAGCTGTTATAGTTGCGGAGATAATTAGTGGGGGCGAAAAACGCCCCGCCCCCGGTAGAAAATCGAAACAAATTTACCCGGTCAGAATAGGGTTAACGATGTCCTCCTCGCTTTGCTTGTATTCGATTTACTATCCTCGAAGTTTCACACACAAATATATTTCGTTATCAAACTTTAAAGATTACAGCACTAAAGATGAAGATCATGAATGTCTCGACGCCTTGTCCTGATTATCAAAGTTTTTCTCGCCAAACAGCCCATTTTTAGGACTATTCTCCTTCTCATTTTAGGATGGTTTCTCCAAAAAAGGACATTTAACAATAGTTTGAAGGGCGAGGCCGCAAAAAATTTTCAGGGGCAAGTTCTTTGTGACCCCCAATTTTTGCTCGCTTCGCTCGCTATGTCGCTCCCCCCCCCCAATGACACCACCCTGGCAACACCACTGGTCAAAAGCCATCGACGGATCAAGGAAGATGGCACGTGTTGCTCTACTAGGAGTTTCATCAAAGGCTCTATAAATATTTTGTGTTATCATCAGTAACTGATTTATTGTCGAATCACCTGGAAGAAACCCTGATTGATGAGGCGATATAAGATCATTTTTACGAAGTTGCTCGTTGATGGCATCAAACAACAATTTTTCAAAAATCTTTCCAAAAATTGAAATTTGGGAAATTAGACGATAATTTTTCTTATTCCGTCTGCAACCCATTTTATGCACAGGAATTATGTTAGCTTTATTCCATTGAGTAGGGTGAATACCTGTTTCAAAGCATCTTTAAAAAATGCGACAAAGATGATCTACTTGGTATATATTTATATTTATCAAAAATGTGTATCATTGCGACAGGAATTCCATCACATCCATGCGCCTCTTTTATATCTAAGGAACAAAGGAGTCAAAGCACTTACCCCCAGTCAATATCTATATTTAACAATATCTAGATTTGTTCTGATAACTCTACAAGAAGAAGAACTTTACCACCGAAACTTTGTGACTTTTAGCAGCTACCTATTGCGCAACTTCCAAGGGAGATAATTTTCGAAGAATGACCCTGTCAAAATCGCAAATTCGCAAATTTAAATTTTTGTTTAAAAATTGCAAAAACTGTTATCTTGTGCAAATTTCTTATGCAGAAAGTGCTATTTCTTGTAATCTATGATAAATGGTATGCTTGGATAGAAATTGTGCATCAAATGAGATTTTATCTCATGTGTTCTCATTTGGCACATTTATCCGCTTTTGTTGACCACACAAAGGAAAATGCTGACTTAAGCAATATTGATCGCTGATTTTAGATGACTATTTACATTTCTAAAAATTCAATATCTGGAGCTATTAGCTAAAGAAATTCGGTTGCTCTACCTACCACCAGTCAAGATTTAGATAGGGGTGCTTTTTGCCCTCCTCGCAACCAAAATAGGACATGTCAGATAGCCCAACCATGGTAGGGTTGGTGGAATTTTTATATTGCTGCTTAAAATGGAGTAGCTCAAGAGGTTAATTAATCGATGAAAAGATATCTCTTTGAATGAACTGGGTAAGTATTTGAGCAACTATCCAAAACGATCAATATCCAACACGAAGGGTGTGACAAGGTAGATCACGCTAGATCATGGATGTGGCAAAATACTGTTTGTGATCATGATAGGAACTTTCTGCCAGGGGCGTCGTGGCCGGGGGGCAGGGGGGCCATGGCCCCCCTATTTTCAAAATCATCGGATTTTCGGAACTATGAGTGCTTCGTCGGAAAATTCTCGGAATTTTTTTGTCTGTTAAACCAAAGGGGGTGAAATGCACTTTTTAGTCTTAACGTGCTCTGGAATTTGTAAATTGAACTAAATTCGGATATCATTGACTTCAAAAAGCAGAATATCTTTATTTGTTTATAGAAATCAAAAGTGATCAGGTCCCCGCTTCTGTGAAAAGATGGTCCTCGAGATTCTATCAAAAACGAGGAGAAAGTAGCTGGATATAGGTAGGGTGTGTAAGAATTTGTCCAAGAAATGCAGGAAGGTGACCGGGAGAGTCATTCTAAGCCAAAGTAAAGGTTGGTATTTTAAATAATTTTTCCAGACGTACTATCACAGAATTTTCAAAGCTTCCATTTCGGGGTCATGCAAACACTGGAGTGCGAGAAGCGTTCTAGGAAAAAGTATAAGGTCTTTACGCAAAAACTTTCCCAAAGATGGTGATTCATAGAAAACTGTTAAAAAATTGTCAAAGTTTCCAATTGCATTGGTTCAGATGGGATGGAGAAAGGAATTCTAAGCCAAAGAAAATTTTGTTTACTCAAAAATTTTCCTGGGGATGGATGCTGACTTCTAAAAATATTTCACAAAATGGTCAAAAGTTCTATGTTGATACCGGCAAACATGGGGTCGAGAGAAGCGTTCTAAGCCAAAGTAAAGGGCGTGTCCTCAAAAAAATTTTCTGAGCCCCCAGACCCCTTCGTTTGATTACCTCCCAGTTAATTCGTCCTGGCCACGCCGCTGATCGATTACGATGCAGTCACTGACGCATTCGCAATATCACCACTCTTGCGAAAACTGCTGATACTGTGAAAGCAAAACTTTAAATCAAAGGACATTCCCAGGCTTATTAATTTACTTTAATTGTTCTGTTCTTTAATTGGATAAATCAACAGTTCTAGTTCTTTAAACTCGAAGGCTTCTGTGGTTTCTCTTCAATTTTGATGATGAACCATCCTCAATCCATCTTAAATGTCTCAAGTCATCTCACATAAAGTCAAATGACAAACATATCCAGTATCTCATGAACCAAGAAAAGCATTATTAAACTTTCGACTTTTTTCGGAAAATCTTGGAGCTTGGCCCTCCCTAATCTACAGGTGCCACGACGCCCCTGCTTACTGCATACAAGTCTGCTAAGATAAATCTTTAGTGCTGTTTTCTCTACAATGTGAGGCAAGGTATATGCAGGAATATCTGATAGTATTAATGTTTTACTAGTGCCACTTTTCTCGATTTCGTTTCAACCTATCAATCTGTAAAAATATCACTTTGTTTGACAAAATCATTTGCGGCAGAGCTATCGCATTAGTTTTATTGAAAACGATTCTCTTAAATGCAGAATGTAATGATATTCTTAAATGTATTGCAAGTTTAAAAGCACAGTCATCAATTAATTCCGTACTTACAGATGGGCAGCCTTATCCTACAGCTAGAAAATCTATTAATTTGTGTGTATAGTGTACCGTTGAAGAGGGCCTAACTATTCGAAGAAAACAGGCATTAGTTTGGCCTTTTGCGCTTTTTTATTTTCTTTCAGTGCTGATTAGTTTCGCCCACTGGGGCATCTTCAGAGCAACTGATTAATTCGAAGTAGCTACCTCTATTTATAGGAAACTATATGTCCATTTAAGGTTAATTCATTTATGTATTTCATTTTGTCCTTTTAAAGTGAATATGACGCGAAAATTTTTATTGATGAAAAATTTCAAGTTGAGTGTGCTGATTTCAAATATCAACATTAAACTTTCAAATATTAAGCCGTTTTTTAGATATCGCCGTTTGAAAATCAACTTTCAGCTCGAAGACGTGTCCGGAAGGGTTTTGATTCGTGACGTCAAGAGTTTGGGGAAGTAGAATGGAGATACCAGCACAGAAAGGAAAAGTGCAGTAATGAAAGGAGTTTTTGAGGTCTCAACGATGTCAAATAGCAAATCTTCACACTCATATGCTTCGAATACGATGGCATTTATATTCTCACACTATTTTAGGAATTAATTGTCGCCTGTTGTACACCTAAATTCTATGAAACAACAGATTAGCACTCAATTACTTTCTGTGATTCATCGGGTAAGGTCTGATATTCAACTGCGGGGATATTGGATCTGGGCTATTAGCATCATGCAGTTAGAAAACAATGAAATACAATAGGCATGATACACAACCGATCGATTTCAGATCGTAAACAGAGATGCGAAGGTCACAACATATGACCTTTGCATAGGTTTTACAGTGCCAAAAAGCCACATGTTATAGGAAGGGAAGGAAAAATGCAGGATCATCTGTGCCAAAATCAGCGCAAGATCGCCTTAGAGACTGCATTCCATAACCACTGCTTGAGTCTTTGGTGAACGATGGAGATTTTACAGGTTTAGGCCATGTGTGTGATAAATAATCTGTTAAAGCAATTCATTTCCACGCAATCGTATTTGTCGAAGTTTTATGAGGCTCAAAGATACTGAACAACAACCTTGCCTCGGTAAGTTTTAAATTTGTTATTCATTCTGTCAAACTAAACCAAAGACAAGTCTGGTGCAAGACCTGTCTGATCACTCTTTTGATGGTAGAACCGCCTAAAATTATAGCATAGATGTCATAAGCCTGGTCAAGCTTCATTCCCAATGAAAGCCTTAGTCCCATTAAGTACCGAAATTCGTCCCTTTATAAAGCTACAAATATCGAAAGTTTTTGCAAAAAAGGCTATTTATTTTATTTTGAAAACTTGGCCTGTGGGGGATAAAGTTAGCAAAGTTTGCAAGACGTGCTTTTGTACCTTCGTGTCATTCCATCGTCCCGCCCATCGTGTCCTGCAACTTGCAAAATTGCCTTTATTACCAACTACTACTGACGAGAGAAAAATGTTTAAAAATACTGTAAATTTAGTTCTTGAGGCATTCAAGAAACTAGGAGTAAGATTCCTTAGTTTTATTCGGTTATAAGGGTGAATAAACAAGCCAAACCTGCCCGTTTATCAAGGATTGCATCATGGTTTCCTGTATGAAACTTGTACGCTATTGTCTCCACACAAACTCTTGACGTCACAGGGACCTGTCAGACCGCGCAAAATTACCGCCACTTTTCGAAGCAAAGTGGAGGCTGTTCAACCCCATTTTCTAAAGAAATGAGAGTCTAAATTCGAAAATAAACTACACCATCATGATCAGCGATGTTTATTGCATAATGTAGGACAATAACAATTTTCGCGTCATATTCACTTTAAGGTAGAAGTGTTCTTGTAGTAGGTTGTTGATGTTGTTGGCCTCGTTCTCGCTGTTTTTCAGTTGAGTAGTGGTTGTTATATGGCTCGGTTCTTGTATCATTATGTTGTGTCTTCATGATTTGTCCTTTGACATCAAATTGTCTTTCGTCGTTTTTTGAGCTTCGCTTTTCCAATTTCTTTCGGTGCTTCCTTGCTTTTCGGTGCTGATTCCCTGAATCTAAAGCCACCCCGGGTGTACCTTTACCCTGTTTGTTCTGTTCTGTTCGGTTCTTTTCATTAGGCGTTGTTTGCAATGCGATGTTTTCATTTTGATTTGTTGTTGTTATGAAGTTCCTTGTCTTGTGACGTCGGTTATCTATCTTCATAGTCTTGCAGTTCATTTTTTTTTTATTTTTCATTTTAAAATTATTTATCCACGGTAGCCCCGTCAGTATAACTGATTTTTAGGGGGCCGTGCCAAAAACTTTACAAATTAAAAATCTACAAGTAATACATAATAATGGTAAAAAGAAACTAATTACAATCAGAATATATAAAATCAAAAACTAATTACGATAGTCCTTTATCTTGTTCTTAAAAGAAGATAAAGAGGGAGCTTGCTTGGCCTCGCGGCTAAGTTGATTCCAGATCTTCGCTCCACTAAAAGAAAACGCTTTCTGCCCATTGCTAGTTTTCATGAATGGTACTAGCAAGTCAGTATCGGCATTTCTTAGACTGATAATATTGCGTTCAGAGTTTCTGATAAACAAGTGTGAAAGATAATCAGGAGCGAGATTATTGACAGACTTATACACAACTGTTGCTGTCTCACTTCTAATCAGATCTTTCACAGTTGGCCATTTTAATTCTTTAATTAAAGCTTCGGCAGGAGCATCGTAGCTGCTATTTGTGATAATTCTAGCCGCACGATTTTGCAATTTCTGAAGTTTAACTAGTCGGGACTCAGCACAGTTCCCCCACACAGAACAGCAGTATCTCAAATGTGGCTCAACAATACCTCTATATAAACTGCAAAGAATAAGTTTAGGCAAAAATTTCTTTGCATATTTTNTTTCATTTTAAAATTATTTATCCACGGTAGCCCCGTCAGCATAACTGATTTTCAGGGGGCCGTGCCAAAAACTTTACAAATTAAAAATCTACAAGTAATACATAATAATGGTAAAAAGAAACTAATTACAATCAGAATATATACAATCAAAAACTAATTACGATAGTCCTTTATCTTGTTCTTAAAAGAAGATAAAGAGGGAGCTTGCTTGGCCTCGCGGCTAAGTTGATTCCAGATCTTCGCTCCACTAAAAGAAAACGCTTTCTGCCCATTGCTAGTTTTCATGAATGGTACTAGCAAGTCAGTATCGGCATTTCTTAGACTGATAATATTGCGTTCAGAGTTTCTGATAAACAAGTGTGAAAGATAATCAGGAGCGAGATTATTGACAGACTTATACACAACTGTTGCTGTCTCACTTCTAATCAGATCTTTCACAGTTGGCCATTTTAATTCTTTAATTAAAGCTTCGGCAGGAGCATCGTAGCTGCTATTTGTGATAATTCTAGCCGCACGATTTTGCAATTTCTGAAGTTTAACTAGTCGGGACTCAGCACAGTTCCCCCACACAGAACAGCAGTATCTCAAATGTGGCTCAACAATACCTCTATATAAACTGCAAAGAATAAGTTCTTTGGTTTCGTTCAATTTCGTTGTGTGTCGTTGGTACTCAGATGTTCTCACTGTGTTGTAAGGTCAGGTGTCGGTGAGTTGCAGTTGCTGTTGTTGTTGTTGTTGTTGTTGTTGTTGTTGTTATTGTTGTTGTTGTTGTTGTTGTTGTTGTTGTTGTCGTCGTTCTTGTTGTAGTTATTTTATTTCGAAACGCTTCTTGAATCTTTATAGCAGGACATTCGCTTTTGCGTCCAGACTAAATATTTTACATATTGTACAGTTGATAGTTGGGTTCATTATCAAGAGCGTTTTATAAGCAAAGAAGTGTATCTCACACTTGTTTTGATTTCGATCAACTCGAACTAAGCTTGGTGATGGCAGATGTCTTTAAACGTCGCGTCAAAGAAACAACGTAAATCAAATTATTCCTTGAACCGCATGATATGCGTAAGAAAGATATATTCATGTTGGGTCCAAACAAAATTTCATACTTGACTCAGCATGGAATATATAAATTCATTGTAGTATCATCTGTAAGAAAAATTCTTTGAAATAAAATCCAGTTTGTGGGTTTTGAAAGAGGCCTTAGTAGCGCGAGCACGTTGCGGAAATGAAATTTTAATTTGAAAATGAATCAAAAGCTCTGTTATCTGAATTTACAGATAGTAAGGGAGCTAAAATAAAGCTATGGATTGAAAGAAACAAAGACCATCCCTAATGCAGACGGAGCAGTGATTGGCATAATAGTGAAGATTGAGAGATGCATCTCCTATATTTGTGATAGTGAAAGAGGGCGGTAAAGGGTACTTCACGAAACGTGATCGGCCATACGTTTTGTGCGTGAAACACGAAAGGCCAGCAGTTTCATGGATATGATGTCATGATCATGGCTTTATGACTTTATAACTATTCATGAATGCATTATATCGTGATTTTGCATGCATGCAATCTGTATTACTTCCTCATTGGAACAACAGGGTCCTTCTATTTCTTTAGGTATCAAGTTAGTGTAAGTGTGGGGGATCCGTTTGCTTTGAAGAGCATTCAGATGGTTTAAACTTGCTTGAAGCACGTTTAACTCTATTTGGCCCGGGTGATGTTTGACATCTCAAGGGCCGGGGTAGAGAGCAGATGCAGCTGCCCCCTCAGTAAGTTAGAACTGAGTAGAGATAAAAACTTGAAGATTGGTTTTTGTCATGTACTTTTATGTGGAGAATCCGCATATGCAACTTATTTTGCTCTAATCACTCTATAGTCGATGATTTCATCCATTTTCTTTGTCATTGGGTCAAAAATAACGAAAATTAGTATTTGTACATATTTGTCTCTAAATTTTGTTCAATAGCGATAGCATAGCTATTTTTCATCATTTTGCGGAAGAAATGCAAACTTTGCATACAAACTTATTCTCGAATTATGTATGTTTTGAACTTATAATTATTACCTAAATTTATTATAACAGTAACATCATCAGTGACGTCATTACTAAAATAACAAACAAGTAATTTGTTTTCATATTCTATTATCGAGTTCCAGTTTAGGCGAGCATTTGGTTCCATTATCTTACTTCCGTCAACATTTATCATAGTTTGAAATTATAATGGTTTGACCGTAATAACATACGATTTCAAAACTACCATCTGAGAAAATAATTATATTTCCAAAATGAAATGAGATATTTTATCAAATTTGGGGTAAAGATGCTAGATAAATGAAATCTAAAAAGCTGAGGATGTAACCGAGAAAAGCATGGAAAAACTGTTTCCAGGAGAAAAAGCAGGTTCTACGCAATCCAGGTATGGGGTTAAACCAGTATTCAATTTAACCAGCCTTTTGAATGACACTTTTCCGGCTTACAGTTACATGACGGCTAACGCGTGCTTGTGATCTCTTTGCTTGAACGTAGGCTAGCACTTCGATAACTGTAAGGGTGTCAAACCCTTACTAGCATAGCTTTAATACATAACTTTAATACAAAAATCATTTAAGACGTAAGTTTAATATATACACCCAAACAGAGCCATTTTGTGTGAATCATAAGGTCATAAGCTCGGCGTTACTCGTTTCATTTTAGTAACGAATCAAGCTATTTCTTCGATTTCCTATCACTTGAAATTCATTCAGAGTCATATAAAAGTTTAACTGTTCATTCTATCAACTTAATTTCTATTGGAATAAATTCATTCTTGTGCCAAAAATATGTCATTCATTCTATCTTCGCTCACGGGAAGAAATTGTAAAAAGGTCTTACTTCATCTCAGATCAATTTTTTACGTCCGAGATACATTACAACTTTTATCGTTTCTTCACTTCTCTTTTGCTTGAAACTCTGATTCTTTTTATGGAAAATTATATCTTCTCATCCCACAATGCTCACTCTGTAAGCGCTTAAAGGCTCAAGGAGGAGCTGATTCATGTTCTTGCACCTTCCAACTTTTGTAATTTTCATCATTGCAAAGTAAGCTCCACATGTCTCTTGTCCATTTCTACAAGCTCGATCAAGCTCTACAGCCCAATAAATGATTTCATGTAATTGGTGCTTTACTTCCAAATCCATTGCAAACTTTGATGCCTCTTAGCTTATTCTACTTTTTCCAAATTGCATTCGAAACGATGGTGCGGTGTCAATTTTTATACCTATCGAGAAGTTAAATATGTTCGTTTTACTTCAAAGCACGTACACATTTGATCTATGTTGACAACTTTCACTATGAACACTATTGATTTGTTAATGATCTGTGATAGTTTTGCTCAGTAGTTTGTAGGTAGTGCAATTAATAACATGTTTTTCTAACTTTTTAATGTAGTGATAAAATATCTTTTTAAACTTGAATGAATGTTGTTTACTTTAACTTACAAATAAAAACTGCTTTAATATTTTTGGTAATTATTTCTTGATTTCTTCTTTCAAAAATCATGTCCAGAACTCTTTCGAGCAACATAAGCGTCTATTATAGTTCTCTCAAAGTACAATGTTTTAAATAATTGTATCCGTCGTAAGTTTGATAATCAATAAATTTGTACTTTCTCTACATTCTGAAACATCATTTGATGAAATTAAATCGAATGTCAAAAATATATAATTCTTACGATTTAAGTAGAAAAGTCTTCAATTCTCTTATTTACGTTATTCATAAAAGAAATGTCTGTTTGAATGAAGATGATGTAGCGTTGATTAAAAAATAACATACAAATCTTGGTATTTCACAATAAAATCTTTCTTTCGATTGAAATACAAGTATATTTCCTTTTACAACATAAATCATATACGTGATACTACTATTTGTCTGACATATGTCGTCCGTCTGTAATATCAATCTGATAAAACGTTCAACAAAATTGCATTTACTTACGAAATTTGTATGATAATAATGAATCGTATATTGTACATCATTACCTCTCAAATCACACCTTTCCTAATTTGAACTGTTTCAAGCAAAAAAAGCATTTATTTTGTTTTGTTACCTTCAAAGTCAAAAAGATTTACAAAGGTAGGTGTAGATTTTGAAATAGAGTCAATATTTCCACACATCTATAAACAAAAGTATTGAGTAATTCAAACACGAAACATCATCTTGAAAATCACATACTGAGCATGAAAGTAGCATTTAATTTCTTCTTATTATCTAAACTTCTAACATTTATTGATAATTGGCAAAAAATGTAAACATGTGTGTCCATCTCTTAAATCTGTACCAGCTAGAGGTTTAGCTTGCAGAATTCCTTTTAAAGTTAACTAATGTTGCTTATTAATCAAATCTATAAATTAAGTAATCGTCGAAGTCTTGAAAGTGTGATAGCGTTCAGATCATTTAATTCCCAATTGTTGCTGTTACTTGTCGATTAAGTGTAGATTATTTTTTTTACGTATAGAACACTTCTCAAAGATCATCGAAGTTTATAATGGTGAGCACTTACCTCATTATTAGATGAAACATCACGATAATTCAGATGCGTTTTGTCGCACAGATAATATCTCCAATAGGTGCAAGTTGATTTGAATTGCCTTTTCTCTTCATGAATTGGCCGTGTCAAGCAACCTGACAATAAGGCCGTGATCAAACAGGCGTAGAACGTCTTCATGGCTTCTGCACAATTTTCTGACTTTCACCAAAAATGCACTTTGGTTATGTGAACTTGCAGTCTGTTGAACAACTCTTATAGTTAGCGAGTCTCTTCATGACAGCTAAATCCTGGGCTATTGTTTTTATCCTTAAATAATCCGCTGTTGCGCAGATTCATGTAGTCAGCAGCTGAAAATGCAGCTTATAAGCCAATATCGATACGCCTTTTTTCTTGCATAATCGTCAAGGCGTTTCTCAAGCACTTGATCTCATAAATACTGGGAGATATTTTATTCTCACAGAAGTTGTGCATGCATTGAAATGTTATTTATAGGTCACAGACTGCAAAATTAAATTACGAGGACGATAGAAGTGCTTTATATAGTGTAGCTTCCAAATAATTCTTGAAAATGATCCCAAAGATTATGCAAAGTGGGCAAAAGTGCACGTGATGTAACGATTCTTGAAGAATCGAAGGTTGCAAACATTTTAGCACGATTGTATCGAATAAAAATTGATTCTTAAAACGTTGCTTATTCTGCAAAAAGCATTAACAAAGAGGATTTAGCGTTTTAAATCTGCCTAGCTTTACTACGGTATTAACTTTCTGTTAAGTTGCAAGAACTACCTGGTGGCCCAAACCAGCTTCACGAGCTAAATCATAACTACAAGGTTTCCCAAAAAAATCTTAGACGTTTCTTTAAATATTGAGAAACAACGAAAAAACAAACAGCCTCTATGTGGTAACAGAACTCTGTCTCTAAGACATTAAATTTATTTTAGTCTCTATAGTCGTGCAAATCCGTTTAAATTCTTTATTTTCTTATATTCAATTAAAATATTTACAATAACGAAATAATTAAAGGTAATGTGTCCATGTAAGGTTCGCACCTCAAACATGTACGCGGATGACACCAGTGTGACTTGCTCTGCTGAAGATATTGAGGAACTCTGCAATGATTTAAAAACTGAGGTTGACAATATTGCAGAATGGTTACGGCAGAACAAGCTTAGTTTGAACACTGATAAAACAGAATATATGGTTGTTGGTCACAAGCGACAAACTAACCGTATCCTTAGACCAATAGAGGTAATAATAAATGGAGGACCAATTAAACGGGTCCAAAAAGTCAAGTACCTAGGAGTTACCGTAGACGAAAACCTAACATGGAATGAACAATATAAAAAGCTTAAGGGTAAGATTAAAAGTGCCCTCTCGTCCCTGCAGAAACTAAAAAACATACTCTCGCAATCAACATTGAATCAGGTGTATAAAGCACTGCTTGAGAGTCACCTAAGATACTGTGATGGGGCAGTTTGTCGAACACAAAGCTTGATCATCTGCAGCGTCTACAAAATAGAGCACGAACGCTAATAGAGGGCTCCAGCCTAAAGGATGGGTGGAGTTGTAACTGGCTTTCAGTCTCAAACTTAATAAAATTTGACCGGGCAGTAATTATCTACAAAATAATGAATGGCCACTGCCCTGACAACCTACGCGGAAGACTTATCACCAGATCTCAAATATCTAACTACCCAACAAGAAATCAGTTAGATCTAGACATCCCAAGGCAGAACCTAGAATTCTCCAAAAGAAGTTTTTTCTTTTCTGGTGCAAAAACGTGGAACGAAATCCCATTGGAAATTATAATGAGCCCCACGATTACCACTTTCAAAAGGAAACTGGAGGAATGCCTGAAAAATTAGCATCCTTCCCGAAGCACGATCCCTAGGAAGACCAGCAAAGCTTTAAGGTTTTAATTTGTACATATATGTATATTTATAGCGATTATTTTTCTTTAGTTTATTTAAAATAGCTGATAGGGTTTTGTGTTAAAATATGATTAAATAAATAAATAAGTACAGTCGCGTATACATTCTGTCAAAAAATGCTGATGTAATGCTGACGAAGAGCCTCGAAGAGCGCACTGTGATTGGTAGAATCTAACTGATCACATGTAGATCGCTAGCAGATCACGTGCAAACTAAGATTGAAATTTGTCAACATGGCTGCCTGCTGTGAGGCTTGAATGTGTGTGGTACTGAGCTTGGGAATGGAAGATCGAGATAGAAATGCTGCAAAATGTGAAAGAAAGATTTTTACAGAGTGTGTGATTATTTAAGTATCTATACCCGAAATATCTATTTGCTTTCGTGGCTGTTGGACTTTAAGAAGCCACAATTTCAGACCCGCTTTCAGCTTCCGCATTCAGACCCGCGTTGCAACATTTGTAAATTAGGTTTTTATTTTGTATTCTTTTTGCACGGCCCCCTCTAAAGCAGTCTCCACAGGACTGACGGGGCTACCGTGGTTAAAAAACATAAAATGAAATGAAAATGACCTGTTGAGAGCGACAACATGAAACATGGCTAGGCCCTCTGCCGTCCTCAAGCCTCATCGATTTTGGCAAAGCAACGTCAACAGATGGAACATAACTTTGTTTCTACCGTTGGTTGTTTGAAGATGAAAGGAACAAAAATTGTCGAAGCATCAAATGTTTACTATCAGTCCTTTTAGTTCAACTCTGCAAAACCGCACGTAAGTAATCGATCTCCTTGTATTGCACCTGGTCATTTCGTAAGGTCTTCCGCTGAAGTGATCACATGAAAATATCACGTTAAATAGGCACTCTCCTTCGCAGAGGCTGTATTACCGGAGGACGGATAGGACCTGGACAGGACGGATGATATGATCCGCGCCGAGGGCGCAACGAGCGCGCAGTGCGAGGAAGGGGAGGAAAGGGAGCCTCTGCCAAATAATCGAGTGACGTTGTTGCAGTTGTTTTTTCACGACTCAAAATGGCGGACAGAGCACAGGTTACAGCGTATGATTGAAGAAATAATTCAAATAATGTTATATACAGCCTTCGTTCTCTTTCTTATCGTTGTTCTCTCTGTTATGATGTTCCTCCTGTCTTCTCACTCCTTCCACCAAAATACTAGGCCCATTCAGTCGACCCTTCCACCAAAATACTAGGCCCATTCATCAACATCAGTCAAACCTAAGATTCGTCCAAGCTCCAGTATTCTTCTTCTAACATCTCGTCTTTCTCCGTCGTTTATTGTTCTGTGTTTGCTTCCAGTTCTATTTCTTTTTGTAGTAAAATGGTCGTTGTCTACGAGTTGTCAATCTGCTCAAAAATTTTTAATTCGCTCAGTAAGTTTTGATTCGCTCAGAAAATGTCGATTCGCTCAGAAAATGTCGATTTGCGCACGTTTTTTGGCAGAGGCGCTCCTCCTTCCTCGCGCTGCGCGCTCGTTGCGCCTTCGGCGCGGTCCGTCCTTGGTCCTTCAGTAATACAGCCTCTGTGAAGGAGAGTGTTA
>REGM01000255.1:269322-283171 GCA_004194415.1 Aurelia aurita | reverse complement strand
CCCCCCTGTTTTTCTCCGCTGTTACAGTAGCTATGATCTTGTATCTTAGTAATTAGATGGACTTTGATGCAAACAATCAAAATCACGTGCTAAAATCAAATTAAGTCTATTGTTCTTGTTGTTATGACAACAAAAAGAGATCAAGTTATGATTATGATGATAATGGGTATCATGATTAAAACAATAAAATAAGGGATTAAATTGTAATTTTTTGTGTCAAATTGAGTTGGATATCATTAAATACATGTATAGGCATAATATGTACCATATTTGAGATTAATATTTGCAACAATTTCAAAAAAGGTATTCAATTTTTGTCGACCACTCAGTAAAAAATTGGTTGCCATGGTTACGGTGCTATATTTAGAATCTTGAAATTTTCATAATTCGATACAGTATAGTTATAATGTTAAACTTGCGCAATCTTGGGATGCTGCATTGCATCTGTTAGAAACAGCAAAAAAAAACGTGGTTGGGGGGGGTGGAATCCACCCCCCCCAGGTGAGATAGGGTTAAGGCACTACATATGAACTATTGAACAACACTACAGGGACGATACCACGGGGAGCAAATACAAACACTACCCAATGGCCATTACATAAATCATGCAACTGAATTAAAACCAAATATAAAGCTACAAAAGGCTACACATAAACGATTAAATACTGATAAATACTAGCAGTCAGGGCTGTTAGTGAAAAAATCGTGCACATTGTGATAGAAGCACGAAACCCGGAAAAAGAACTGCGCGATTGGTTGAAGCATATTTCATTTGATTTACATCAAACGACCTCAAGCGTTGCATGAACTTTTTCAAACATCTTTTGTGTAACTTCGTAATTCAAATTAACGCACGACTTTAAATCTCAAGTTTCATATTGTGGTTTTCTATGTCTGTTTCGTGTGCCAAACGTGACTCTCAAAGGTAAATACAGTTTTTCAATGAGACTTCCAGATCATTTTTGATTTCCAATCTAAATTTAAATATCACGTTTGAGATTGGAGATTGCTTGAGATTAGGAATCTAGGCTACTTTTGGGGCTACTTTCTTCCAAGTGAAGTCGAGCTTTATGCGCTTCGCCTTGTTGATCGTTCTCATTTCTGGTAGGGAATCAATCTCACAGATCACATCATCAAGTAATTGTTGCTGGATCTCATCTTCATAAATGCTAGGCTTCTGCAATTTAGATATTTCGCACGCTTCTATGAGATCGTCGGTCATCTTAGAAGGGCGCCATCCACCTGTCACTTGGGGACTTTGCACCTCCCTATATTAATTAATTAATTGAAAAACTTATTGACATGTTTGTTTTATTTTTATCCAAAACTGCACGTGGCGGTGGACGTTCATTTTCATGTCTCTTGCTGTGGTTGTCACCGTCTTGCGCTCTGTGCTCTGGTTTGTCAGGGCACAGCTGCGGGCCGGCGGGGACTGTGGTAAGGTGGGCGTGGGCGTTCCTGCTGCCCGTGGTGAAATTTAAAGAAAACAATTTATTTTTGGGCTAAGGTCAATGATAAGGGGCTTGGACTACTTTCCTTGATGCCTGAAGTTGCAAATTACGTATACCTAACTGTAGTATGTATGTATTGCCATGCAGCCCAGAAAAATTGATTGACCTATCGCCCTTTTTAACCGATTACTAATTTTTTAACATAACGAATGTAATTAAATGTAAAAGTTAGGTAATGTAAATGTAATGTAGTGTAAGTAAGGCTATCTTTTTTTAAAGGCGGCTCATGGACTGATGGTCTGATGGCTCAAAATTGATGGCTCGATGGATCGAAATGGATGGCCGGATGGCTCGAAATTTTGATGACCCGATGGCTCGAAATTGATGGCCCGATGGAATCATGGACTGATGGAACGATGGACTGGTGGACTCATGGAGTGGTGATGTGATGTGATGTTAATTCAATAAGAAGCTTTTTCAATTTTGGTCTAAAAGATAGTCAATGGATACTTGTCTGATCAGAAGCAACCAGATGGTTCTTTATGGAAAATTGTGCAAGTCGCAAAATTAAAGTTGCAAATTACAAATGTTTCTTATCTTAACTTTTAAAAAAGGTTTCTTATACAACAATGAGTGTATCAAAACAGGTTGTGTATTTCGAATTTCTTAAGGTTACGGTCAATGTTTGTAGGCCGAAAAAGCCAATTTTCGGATTTCTTCAAATCTCAGAGGCCCAAGTTTTAAGAAACACAAAGGTACCATCTTTGGAAATAACATAAATTTTGAAAAAGTAGAATTCTTAATCGAAAGAAGGATACTGTAACTTTTCGCGCAAAGTTTTTCTGTGTGGTTTAAATCCTAATCCTAGCTTTTTGACCTATTAAGCCGGTCGTGTCTTAGAAAACCAATATGAAACCACATTATATGTATCGATTCCTTTGTTTAAATTCACAAATTGCTTTATAAGCGGTAATTGCTTGACCCGGATTACATTGTGGATTATTTGAATTGATGTTTACATTTGAAGTGGTAGCAGTAAAAAGCCCTTTTTCGGGACTTAAAAATCCACTATGTGNGTTGCAAATTACAAATGTTTCTTATCTTAACTTTTAAAAAAGGTTTCTTATACAACAATGAGTGTATCAAAACAGGTTGTGTATTTCGAATTTCTTAAGGTTACGGTCAATGTTTGTAGGCCGAAAAAGCCAATTTTCGGATTTCTTCAAATCTCAGAGGCCCAAGTTTTAAGAAACACAAAGGTACCATCTTTGGAAATAACATAAATTTTGAAAAAGTAGAATTCTTAATCGAAAGAAGGATACTGTAACTTTTCGCGCAAAGTTTTTCTGTGTGGTTTAAATCCTAATCCTAGCTTTTTGACCTATTAAGCCGGTCGTGTCTTAGAAAACCAATATGAAACCACATTATATGTATCGATTCCTTTGTTTAAATTCACAAATTGCTTTATAAGCGGTAATTGCTTGACCCGGATTACATTGTGGATTATTTGAATTGATGTTTACATTTGAAGTGGTAGCAGTAAAAAGCCCTTTTTCGGGACTTACAAATCCACTATGTGCAGGTACGAAAAAGCTATTTCGTACCCAAGGAACCAATCCAATGGCTCCACATTTTGCACACTACCAGAGCAGGCTTCAGGCAAGCAAAGCTTGTCTCGGAATCTTGGTAGGTCCTCTGGTCCGCCTTTTATAGCCCAATACAACTGTGGGAGGGCAGAGAAGTTATTTGCAAATTCATGACAGCGTATATTTTCAAGGGAAGGAGGAATTTAAAGAATTGGTTAAAATCTGGTACACACTTGCCTAGGTTTGGTACAAACTGTTTCTAACGGTCGAAATTTGAAAATTTTGACTTTTGTGCCAATGGCAGCTCTGCAAATGTGCCAAATCCTGTCCACAAGTGCCAAAAAATGAAAGTTGTCCGATTTGGTTGAAATTTGGTATAGACTTGCTCAACAACAGTAAAAAAAATTTCACCGCTCAAAATTAAGAAATCGTGACCTTTGTGCAAGTGGGAGCTATACAAAGTTGCAAAATCCTGGCAATA
The DNA here is from genome assembly GCA_004194415.1 of Aurelia aurita. Taxonomy (NCBI): domain Eukaryota; kingdom Metazoa; phylum Cnidaria; class Scyphozoa; order Semaeostomeae; family Ulmaridae; genus Aurelia; species Aurelia aurita. The sequence goes on along the minus strand of REGM01000255.1, from coordinate 279,653 downwards.
AATGGCAACAAGCGAAATTTATCAAATTTCTCTGAAATCTAGCAACAATCTACCTAAAAGTAGTGTAAATTATTTCCGGTAGAAATAATGTAAGACTAATCAATTCTTAAGGTTTGCACTAAAAGATTTGTATTTTGCTAGTAACTGCGTACAATTTTTCCTCAAGGTTGGTGAGAACATAACAAGTGCGATTGTTCTGTTTATGATGAATCCGCCAAATCGGCAAATACAGCAAAATACCGTAATAAGAAATGTGATGGGATGTTTTTCCCGTAATAACTAAAAAAGTTTGGAAATAGGTTTTCGTAGAGCCCCTCAAGAGTCGCATGTAACACATATTTCAAGGAGGAAATAGTTGCTTATACATGGGTAACTCAAGTACTACTTTTTCATGGGGGGGGGGCAAAACAGGCCCCCCCTGATTTTCTCAGCAACCGAGATGTCTACGGCAACTCAAAATTAGTACACATAATTATCAAGCAATTGTGATTCTAAAAATAGCATTATATGCTAATTAGCCACATGACCTTTTGCTAGGCAACGCAAAAACAATGGAAATTTGCTGATTTTGGTTTTCTCTTAAAAACTCAAATATTCTCAGAGCCAAATTGTCAATTAACAACTTTGAAGCTATCTACATGATGGATATTGATTGCTCTTGATAACAACTGCCAAAAATTATATTTTTTGAATTCTATTGTTATAAAAACTGTCAATCAAAGTCATACATGATACCCATCAAATTTGCTGATTCCATATTGGCATTTTTGACCAGGTTTTAGTCATATAAACTAAAGGAAATTTATCTTGACTTGTTAATTGATCAATTTCAATCATAATATACTAATTATTTCATACGTTTATCATAAATATGACGTCATATGTTAGTATGACGTCATATATCTTAAATTTTGCTGATGTCAGCAAAACACAAACATTTATATACGAAATGAAAGTAAGCTTCAAGGCAAATTGATTGGTACCAATTTCATTAAAATCAGATGTGATTTTATGCACGTGTTAATGATTTTCTTTGAGACCTCTCTCCAAATATGGGCATGCCATAGTCATATGACCAATTATATGACAATTACTTATGGTTTATTTCATACAATATTAAATGTTATCAAAATTCAAAAGATTCTAGTCTTTTATCGCGTGTAGTCTAGGTAGAGGAAGTTTGCTTGGGGGGGCCTTTTTTGCCCCCCCCCATGTAGATTAGGGTAACAAATGTTTCTTCTATGATGATTGATAATAAACAGAAACTTGTGCTGACTTATACACGAAGATTACTTTTAATTCAAGATCTGGGTACATATGCTGCTTTATTCAATCACATTAGAATGTTACAACAATTTTTACAAAATCATCAACACAGTATTTCAACGGAATCAACGTCACACTAACTTTATATTCCCAACAAATTTCATTAGTTTCTAGTGTTATTGTAAGAATTCACGAAACCTTATGGTCGATACAAACACAGCCTTTTCAAAAGAATGCCTTGCTAACTATGAGACAAATGTATAAATAAAACCTAATAACTTGATGGAAGGCACACATATGACTTGGGAGATGCTCTTAAACTTTCAACTCTCAGAACGCAAGGCATTTTACAGGATTCAAAGAGGCAATCTGTTTAAAAGAATGCTTGAATAAAAACTAAAGAGTTGGATCTGCAGCTATGATCTAAACTTCACCTTGAGATTGGCTGCTTGGCAAATCGTACTCTCGAATGACATGGTACTCATTCCAACATTGCTGCCCTGTTTCATGCGAGCAAAGAACTAATTGGTCGCCAGGTCTTGAATATTTCCCGCATTTGAATGACGTTTTTCTGTTGCATTCCCGGCACTTTAGTCACTGGTCTTTGCTTGATGTTTCCTCACAGGATATTCGTTGCATCTCATGGCTCCCTTTTCTTGGTGATGTCACTGTTTGTGCCAATTTTCTTCGGTGATGACTTTGTCTGTTGCCAGGGTAGTGGAGCACTTCCATTTTACCATTCGTCTTTCGAAACATCGCATACCAGATGCGAATAACGGCAAATCTGAATTCACTTTGGGATGAATTTTCCCGAGATGTCTCGGCCATCAAATTCGGGTTATTTCTTCACCATGTGTGCCCGTTAACTAGCACGTAGATTTCACACAGGCTATCAAACACCCGGCTTTTTTTCGGATGCTGCGAAATTCAGCATTATAGTAGGGCAGCTGCTGATTGGTCCTGTCTACCCAGCCGTAAATTTCTTTGTATAGCTGTACGACTTTAGGAACATGGATTACGGCGGTTTCAGCTCCTTGGTTTACTTCAATGGGATTCCAATGTTCTTGTCCAGATTGAACACTATTTTCCAAGAATATGACGACGTTGTTATCATTCCAGTATGTGACTGTGACGTTTTCATTGTGAAGCGTTTTTGAAAATCCTCGCACAAAATGTTTTGCATCCTTCAAATTGGCTTTGTGATTCCTTGGTATATGGGCAGTATTTCCTCGCTGTATGGCAATCATTTCGGTTCTCCATAGCCGACGAGATTCCCTGAGGAGTTTTAGTGTAAGAAACCCACTGTCCATAACGATCAGCCGGCCCGTATATTTCATTCATGTCGTTAGCTGGTCTACTATGTCATAGTTCTTGCCATTCTGTGGTTTTTTCAACCTTGACAACGTGATCGCAAACGAAATAGCAGCCATACTGCCCTTTGTCACTTATCTTATATTCCATTCGGATTGGTTTGTCTGGGTTTCTTATCTTGTAAGGATTTCTTCTGCTTTTACTCCTTACACGACCTTCATCGATGCATAATTTAGGGCCTATGCGCCACATTGACAGGGCATATAATGCACCTGCATTGATATTCTGAAGTGGATGATAGTTGGCGCTTTCTTTCGAAGGCAGTTCTGATTGTTTAACAACTCGAAAGTAATTACCATAAGACGAAAAATCTCAAGTGTCATAGTCAGCATGGCTGCGGAATGTATTTGCCGCTGACCTACAGCACTATGCGCCACCGCATTTAGTTGGATTCTGTAAATCTGGAAAGTTGCCAGGAAAAATGATCAGTGGATTTTAGAGGATTCCTCTCCCTTGGGAATCAATCTATTGTTCTCGGAGCGTGGCTACATCTACAGGTTGGAACTTGAAGATTACTTGGACGAAAGCGCAAGATTATAAAACATCTAGAAATGCCTCAAAACATTGGAATAAATATTGTAGTGATGACAAGAAATTCGAGCAAATTCAAGAAGTTGTTGCTTTGCAAAATGCTCCAAATCTGGCCGCAGCTTCTTCACCAGCATCGCTGAAAATTTTCTCCAAGATCTGTGCAACATTCTGAACCAGGTGAGCTATTCGAGAAAATAGGGGATCATATTTCACCTTTTTGTGGAAGTGCTAGTGATCTTCACAATGCTATCGGCCTAACTGTTTTGGTCTGCCAAAGTAAACCTTCCTTGTGTACGAAATCCGTGATATAAACATGCAGTCGAACTATTTCTGAAGAGATAGATCCTTCGTTGTACATTTGATCCAATTCCAAAGCTCATTTGACTGTTGTGCGTCTCACTAGCAAAGAAATTTTGAGTTTAATAGATTTTGGCTGAAAAATAGTGAGAAAAAATTGATCGAATTTCGATGTCATTTGCTGAAAATCTGGCCGCAGCTTCTTCAGGAAACTTTTTGTATTGGTCGAAATTTTATTTGGCTATGAGAAAATCGTATTGGTACTGCCGGGAAAATAGGGGATGATATCGTAGGAATTAGATATCTACTTGTTGGTTTTATGTTGATTTCATTGCCCGCCATCTTCGATGTTTGTTTACAATCTAGCCGCAAACAAAGAGAGAACAACGACAACAGCTCACGGCGAGTTCAAGATTTAACCCCCGTCCGCAGTCTATGGAAGGAACGGTTACTTTGTGTTTGGCTTAAGTCCCAGGGGGATCAGTCTGTGATACATAGGAGGTGAACTTCTCCTTATTTTCATGCATATCAATGATATTAATTTCGAACCTGAGATTTTTGTAGAAATTTTTCCTTTTTCAATCCAATTTTAGGGATTATTCTCCCACCCTCTGAGAAATTAAATTTCTTTCGGTTTCCACGTTGGTATACCCTATACACGTATTTTTTTTTCATAAAAAGCTAAGAATTTGAGCCAATACTGAAAGCTTCTTAAGATTATCAGATGTTCGTTACTCGGAGTTTCTTACGAGTTTCTTACGACTTCCATAACAATCTTCATGTTTACTTCCTGTGCCCTCGTGAACATTCCAAAGCGAAGTTTTTGAAGCCTTTCCGATGTTTAGAAATTACTCAAGTACCTCCCAAGTAATATGATACCGGAGACAAGTGAAAATAAAGTAAAAATATGCTAAGGATTTCTTTGACTAAAATAAATAGTTTCTTAACTTTTTGGCAATCTGAGAGTTGAGTTTCTTATAAGGAGTTTCTTATAAAAAAATACGTGTATGGCAAGATAGATAATAATTCAGCGACAGCGACACTAATTTTTGATATTTTGTACAATAACGTTTTACTTCAGGGTAAGCATGAATATATCTAAAAATATTTGAAAACTCCTCTGTTTGACACAATGCTAGCTCGCCAGCCCAAGTTATTTATCAACGCCGATGTTCTTGTGGGCAAGATGCAGGGGGAGTTTATGGCCATCCGAGGTCAGTTGAAAACAGAAAAATCCAGGCTTTGCACAAAATTATTACTGCACAGAATGATATAGCTTGACCTCTTTACAACACCCATTTTGTGATGAAAATAAGCTGGGTAAACTCAGTCTTGAGTATCCGCCTTTCTTCTGCAGGTTTCTGTGTCGCTGTCTTATTTTTGTTTTGTTCGCCGAATTTGAAAGTAAGCTCTTCGCATGAGTCCTCTACCTTATCTCGTTGTTGTTGCTGCCATCACTCCAGGTGTAGATAAAAAGAAAAGTTCTAGAGCTGAGACAAGAAGCGTTTGTAATGAGTCTAATTTCACCTGGCCTCGGTTTCGATCGTTTCGATGGACATCTGCGCGCGCATAAAAATCATTCCGCAGCCATTAGTCTTCTTTACTTCACTTTGTGATTTCAATGAGTCGTCACTCCAGGCCCACTTCATTTGTGGATATTTCAGCAATCACAGATGCAATTCGATGGCAAAGAATCCGCGGACAAACCAAATTCCTTTCTCGTCACGTGTAATTTATCCTATCTTCTCAACAAATTTTTGATCGCTAGCTCCATTTTCGTTTGTTGCATCGATGCATTGTAGAATGAAAGTATCATCCATAATCTTTCCAATGACATCATGAGGCTTAACGTCATCATCGAAAGGAGCAAAGAGACAACCGTTATTTGGAATATTTCCATCAGGAATGATTTTATCTTCAAACTCATGACCTTTCTTCGTTGACCAATGACAGCCAGGAACGCCGGAGAGGGGGGGGCGCGGGGGGCAAGCACCCCTCCTGCCCTTTTCTTAGAAGGGCAAGGGGGGCATAAATGCCCTTTTAATAAAACAATATTTTTCTTTAACAGCCTTAAATAAGATACAACGAAAATCATGAACTAGATCCCAAAGTCAAATTTTCATTATAACTTACATTAGTCATACCCATGATCTTACAAGAACATTATTAAAATTAGTTAACATTTCTTAGTAGCAGTTTAAGCCAATATAAAGGGCGTGGTTGCAAATATGTTCTCGGGGAGTACCCCCGGACCCCCTAAATTTTCGGCTCGCTTCGCTCGCCTTCGGTCTCGAGTGCCCTTGTGTTCTCGTCTGCCCCCTTGCCCTACCAATCGCTCCAGCGTCCCTGATGACAGCAAACTTTTCATCGTCATCACTAGCCACTCCTTCAGGGTCATAATCTAAGCTACTATCCGAGTCTAACTCAATCTCATCGTCATCAAAATCAGAGCAGCAGAAGTCATAATGTTCACTTTCTTCATACATAGTCATAATGTTCACTTTCTTCATACATCATACATCTCAATACATAGTTAGAGTTACCTTATTTACATCCTGAAAACTCTAGAATGAAATCGCAAGACAGCTGCAGATTTTCAACCAAAGCTTGCTGAAGTGACGCCACCGAGTGTATTTCCCGCGCTTTCAACTTACTTGGTTCCAGACCTCTTGCAAAAAATTATACCACAGTAGAGGTCCTTCTTAGGAGTTTTTGCGAACAAGTGAGGACAATTTTATGGACCTGCCAAGAAACCAATCATTATTTGAAAAATTTAATTGAGTAACGGAACAATTTGTTAAATATTTTCGCCTGACACAGATCACATCAATTCGTCAGATATTATTGTTGGAAATCATTTATGTGAATGTTACTTCGCAACCGCTTGTCTCATCATTAATTTCTGTTGAAAATTGATGCAACACTCTAATATAACACTCTATCGTGATTAAAAACAGGATTGTGCTATGTTTCTTAGTCAGAATGTAATAATAGTAGCAATTCTTAGAACAATAAAACATACCGAAATTCTAGCGAAATTGTAAACGGTTTATCCTTTTGGCACTTATTGCCAAAGCTGGGTAGAGCTCCTTTTGAAAGAAAAGTCAAAATTGTTGCAAAATGGAAAATGTAGCTACTATTTATAAAAAAAGAATGTACTAAACTTCAAACAAATCAGACTTTCATGTATTGGCACTTCTGGACAGGATTTGGTGCTTTTGTAGAGCTGCCGTTTGAAGAAAAATTATAAATTGGAATTTTGACCAGTTGAAAACTATTGTCTGTACCAAATTTCAACCAAATTGGACAACTTTCATTTTTTGGCACTTGTGGACAGGATTTGGCACATCTGCAGAGCTGCCATTGGCACATAAGTCTTTTATTTTTATTTCGACCGGTGGAAGCAGTTTGTACCATTCTTAGGCAAGTGTGTACTAAATTTCAACCAAATCGGACAACTTTCATTTTTGATGATGTTCCTTTGCACCTGGGCACTCAAAGGCGTAAAGGGTTAATACAGATAGCCCCTTATAGGGTACAGTGCGTCCCAGGTTAGGGTCAATTAGGCTATTCATGAAACTACAATGGCTAAGGAATGCTTCTCGCATTTGCCTGCAACTTTGCCTGTGGACTTGCCCAAGTCGTCTCCTTGGGCAAGTCCATTTTGCCTGTGACAGAGGACGGTCGAAACAAGAGAGCGCTTTTCCTGTAGGAAGGCATGATCTGCCTTCCAACAACAATATGTTTCGCATGCCAACCCTCCCACGAAGAGCAAGTATTTTTGAAAAGATCAGCAAGGAGATACCTCGAATTCAGTACTCGCAACTTACTGATTTAGAAGCCATAGGTGAGTACTGTTTATAATTTACCTCATTTTTGATTTAACTAAGGTTTGGCATGCTTAACTTTCAAGATAATAAGCAAACAACATGCTTTTATTTTCATAAAAAGCCCATTATAAGAAACCAAGCCCGGGTTAAAATAAGAACGGGTTAAAAATTATCCGTTTGTGCGTTGGGTTCCCACTAACTGACTTTAAAATCTAATAAGTTTTTAGAAACGGGTCTCAGAGTGGATCCGTTTTAACCGGGTAAATTTTAACCCACCTGTGAGTAATGGAAACGCCTTAAACCATGAGCGATAGGACACCGATTGTGTATCAGTGTAAAATTTGTGTCAGTGGTGAGCCACCTTTACCTATTGTTTGTGTGTTTTGAACTTATTTCTACTTGTAGTGAGCCACCTTATCGCTGGTCGGCGAATTTAAAAATTTTTAGTAGTGAGCCACCTTAAGTGCGGATCCACCTTAAAAGTAAACCTCTAACGAGACTTAGGGTGGCTCACTACTAAAAATTTTTAAATTCGCCGACCAGCGATAAGGTGGCTCACTACAAGTAAAAATAAGTTCAAAACACACAAACAATAGGTAAAGGTGGTTCACCACTGACACAAATTTTACACTGATACACAATCGGTGTCCTATCGCTCATGCTTAAACAGATAACTTTTAACCCAGTTGCAACAGAAACAACATGCTCTACTTTTGGCATTTGAAATTAAAGTTACAGCGACGAAAAGGGGAATAAATCGACTCAAAACGACCAGTGGAAGCGACTGAAAACGGACAAAAATTGGTTCACGGTAGAACTAGCCTATCCATTGACTCACTGGAAAAACGGATTACTTTTAACCCAATTCGTACTGGGCGATTTTTTGGTTAGTTTGTACTGAGGGGGGGCGTTTTTCGCCCCCCCTCTTTTATTCCAAAACTACAAGAGGTATATCAATGAGTCTTACCCCTATTGTTCTTTGAACAATTAGCCTTCCAAATATAACAATAGTAATTAATTAGTCACGTGATTCGTTGCTAGGCAACCAAAAAACAAGGGAAATTTGACAAATTTATAGCTTCTTGACAAGAAAAATTCTATTTAATTAATTACTCTACCGATTCTCTCCAAAATTGTTGCAAATAGTAGGAAACATAACATAGCTTCAAAATACATACTTTGTAGCAATTTTTAGTATCTATTTTTAGCATAATTAGCTTAAAATTATTCTTTTGTTTCCTGTGCTGATTATCTTCGCAGTTTTTGTCCCTTTTTCTAGTAAATAAGGACTCAAATTGACTTAAATACTGAAGATGAACCAAATTAGATACAATTTATTTATATGTTACACTTCTTACTTAGAACAATGACGTCATAAATGTGAATGAAGTCATATATATTAAATTTTGCTGATGTCAGCAAGTTCGAAAAAATTATATATCAAATGAAAGTACTCATCAAAAGCAATCGAGTGGTGCATGTTTGAGATCAATCGCACAAGAGAGGCAAAAACTATGGATGTTCTAAGCTTTCTTTTATTGACCACTCTCCAAATATGGTGTTACTGTGGTCACGTGATCAAAGTAAGAACAATGATATGTAGACATTTTAATTGCCAACTTAATTTTACTAAAAGTGACCAAGACTGGTTGTCATATCTTATGTGGTTTTAGCGCAGTGTAGCAAAGTGTGTTAGGGGGGGGGGCGAAAAACGCCCTTCCCCAGTACGAATAGGGTTAACCCGTTTTTGTGTTTTTATTTTAACCCGGGCTAATGGAAAGGCAGCCTCGGATCGAAGTTAAGACAACAGTGTCGAGAAACGTGATTAAAATAATTGAAAACATTAGTTAATTAGTTTAGCAACTGTTCTCGAAGTTTAAACTTTGATAAATTACGATGCAAATGCAATTTTTTAGAAAAATCAACAAACTCTACAAGAACTTTTTTACTACAGAATTGTGCTAAAATCAAGAAACCGTGGGACAAAGACCAGAGCCATGTGTTAACCCTATCCAGACTAGGGGGCACGAAGTGAATTTTTCCACACAGCTCCTTCAGTTCTTCTATGAAAACCTATATTTCTCGTGACTTTTAGTTTCTATTTAGGAGACATGCTTTCATGTCAATTTCAAAAATTTTGACGCAGGTTCAGGGGGTCAACACTTATCTTTAAACCAGGAATTGAAAGCGCTCGCTTCAACATTCCTAGCTCCTGCGGAGAGCTTCTAAATACTCAGTGTTGATAATCTGTAAACTCTCTTTTTAGACATTCGACTTCCTATCCGCAAGAGTTCTGATCGGCTACCGTTGCCACTTGCCACGCTAAATTGTTTGTTATTTAGCTATTGCTTCTTTCAGTCTTCTCATACAACTGACCGGGTGTGCCGCTCAATAGGGGATAAAAGTTATGGGACATAGTATTATAAGTGAAAAGAAAATTTCGGTAAAGGGTGTCATAAGCCTATTGTTTGCAAATTAAAAACCATTATTTTAGACATCACTTTGAAGAATTGAGTATCCAATTCAAATGTGCGTTTGTTATTTGCCGATACCTACTGTAGTTGAACCGTAAACGTGCACCGCAATATTGTAGGAGCCAAGGGGATTACTTGTCTAGGAGAGTTACGGGGATGTGTGGAAACTCTTTCACATCCTAGCCCTGTCCCATAAGAAAAATTTGCCAAAAGTATACCCTGTCCCATAAAAATTTGCCACAAGTATATGTGATGAATCTTCCCTTTTTATGACACCCTGTCCAACAAATTTCACTTCTTAAAATGGAAAACATTGTTACTAATATCTGTGGGTAGGCCGAACTTGCTATACCTGAAAGACTTCAAATTCCATCATTGAGCACTGCCCTGTCACTTTTCACGAGTTTTTGTTGTTTATTTTTTTCTCCTGTCGATATAATTCTTAATTTTGCTTTTATTATTTTCGAAATCCGAGGTTCTCGCTAATATTAGTGTGATCTTTACCCTTTGCCTTGTTATTGCCCCTTGTTCTCCAGTTGTATGTAAGTTCGATCATAGTCAT
>REGM01000255.1:235282-254929 GCA_004194415.1 Aurelia aurita | reverse complement strand
ATTACAAAACTAAAATATAGAAATTAATACATTGTAGTCGTATTTTAAAGTAGACGTTTGAAAGCATATAAAGAGGGCGCTAGCTTAACCTCGGGTTCGAGGCTGTTCCAAAGATGCGCACCACGATATGAGAATGATTTCTGCCCATTAGTCGTTTTCAAAAGAGGGACGCGTAAGTCAGTCTCAGAGTTTCTTAACTTGATAGTGTCCCGTGAAGAGTTTTTTGAAAAAATAGTTGAGAGATACGTAGGTGCAAGACCATTTAGGGATTTGTAAACGATCGTCGCTGTCTCTCGTTTGATAATTTCAGCTATAGTTGGCCACTTTAGCTTTTGTATCAGTGCATCAGCAGGTGCATCATAGCTGCTATTTGTCACAATTCTGGCAGCGCGATTTTGTAACTTTTGCAGTGTAAGTCGCCTGGATTCCCCGCAGCTCCCCCACACAGAGCAACAGTAGCAGAAATGTGGTTCTACGATACCTCTATAGATTTGGCTCAGAGTTTCCTTGGGTAGCAATTTCTTAGCATACTTTAAAAATCCTAAAGCACGAGAAACCTTAGCACGCAAGAATCTAGTGTGCTCATCCCAAACAAGATGCTGATCTAGTTGAACTCCCAAGTATTTAGTTTTCTCGACAATTTCAACTTGTGAGTCACCAATAGCGAAGGAAGGGGACTCTATTTGTTTGTCGGAGATCTTTTTAAGATTTGGTCGAGATCCTACAACCATAGCTTGAATCTTAAGCACATTTAAAGACAGTTTATTTCCTTGAAGCCATTTCTTCAGGCAGTTCAAATCTCTATTTAGGTTTTCGTTGAGATTATCGATGTTTTTGGAAGAATATGATGTGGTGGTATCATCTGCATACATGGTAACTTGACTATTTTGCAGAGAAAATGGCAAATCATTTATATAGATCAAAAACAGAAGAGGACCGAGACAAGACCCTTGCGGCACTCCATAACTGATATCGTCTAGCTTTGAGGATACTCAATTAACTTTGCAGAATTGCATTCAATTCACCACCAGATGACACCAGCATGAGATCCTCTGTTTTTAAGACACCCGTCTACACGATGTCGGTACCATGCCGGCATGGGAAGGTGTTAATCCGGATTAAAACCATGTCTATAGCCATACCGGTACGGGTTCATGCTGGCATGGTAACGACATCGTGTAAACAAGCCATGCCGACATGGTACCGACATGATTTCATGTCGCTTTCGCTTTGAGGCTACAAAATCTTCAAAGGGAGGGTATTCAACAAAATTTCTTTTGTTTCTTGTTTGTTGTTTCTTCGATAAACAGCGACAAACAACATGGCCGTCTCTCGAAGTGATATTCAAGCTATTGCTGCTCCACTTAAACGTAGCAGCTTTTCTTTCCTTTCATATACTTTAAATAGTCTTCATCTTTTTCCTTGGTGGCATTGTTTTGTTTCTTTTTTATTTTCTGGTAACCTTCTTGTCCTTCTTGGCTCATTGTTTTCGATCAATGTTTGCGTTTTGCTTTGAGTTCGATCTCTTTGNAATCATTATATAGATCAAAAACAGAAGAGGACCGAGACAAGACCCTTGCGGCACTCCATAACTGATATCGTCTAGCTTTGAGGATACTCAATTAACTTTGCAGAATTGCATTCAATTCACCACCAGATGACACCAGCATGAGATCCTCTGTTTTTAAGACACCCGTCTACACGATGTCGGTACCATGCCGGCATGGGAAGGTGTTAATCCGGATTAAAACCATGTCTATAGCCATACCGGTACGGGTTCATGCTGGCATGGTAACGACATCGTGTAAACAAGCCATGCCGAGATGGTACCGACATGATTTCATGCCGCTTTCGCTTTGAGGCTACAAAAACTTCAAAGGGAGGGTATTTTACAAAATTTCTTTTGTTTCTTGTTTTTTGTTTCTTCGATAAACAGCGACAAACAACATGGCCGTCTCTCGAAGTGATATTCAAGCTATTGCTGCTCCACTTAAACCTAGCAGCTTTTCTTTCCTTTCATATACTTTAATTAGTCTTCATCTTTTTCCTTTGTGGCATTATTTTGTTTCTTTTTTATTTTCTGGTAACCTTCTTGTCCTTCTTGGCTCGTTGTTTTCGATCAATGTTTGCGTTTTGCATTGAGTTCGATCTCATATTGTGAATTGCTGTTTGTTCACCGCGTGTCTTGGGTGAGTTATTTCATCTGAAATTCCCTACACATGGGTACGATTTTTTGGCTTGATTCTGATAAATGGGTTGGTATTTTAGGATTTTCTTACCGAGGGGTCACCAAAATGGGTCCCATAATGATTAGCCGCAAAACTACAGAAAAATCTCTTTTTGCATTTTGCTTGCTATTATTTATTTAAAAAAGGGTTTCAAAATCAACCAAATTCATACGCATGGGCTTGAAATTTCGTGATATTCATGCAAATGGGTTCGAAATTCTCGAAAATCGTGCCATGCAAATGGGTCCTTTTGTCAAAGTCCAGATGCAGGTCGGATCATGGTCACAATGAAGTACCCCCCTCCCCCCGCCCCCGGGATATCATACCGGTTTCATGTAAATATGGGGCAGAAAAAATCACCAACTTAGCCATGGCTAAGTTGGTGATTTTTTTCAAAAGTGTGTCCTAACTTTTTTCCACGGTCAAAGCCCTTATGAATTCAAATTCTTTGTATCGTCATAATTTTGAAATAAAGACAGATATGCATGTGAAAATTTTTTATTATATAAACTTTGTACGCAGAACAAGATTCTAGACTCAGAAATGCAAAATCTCAAACAATAAAAAAATTTCCGCTTTGGCACCCTTAGTAAGAAAAGGTGGATTAAAGCCCTTTTTCGCATGTTCTGTGTTTAATCTCGGGATCTGAAGATCTCGGCAATTCCTTGTTGCATACCTCGAGTGCGTGGATCTTGGCTCAAATTTATCCCAAAGGCCTTCAGGGCTTAGCATATTCACAATCTTATAGGTCATAACTGACCGATCAAGCGAAATAAGATTATTGACGTTCAGCCAATCACAGCACCAGGTGTCTTGAGTCGCTAGAGTCGCTAGGTCGTTTGAATTATTTTTTACAATGACATTAACGATCCGAGCAACTATATACTCCAATCTTACTGGCAATTTAAGCCAGCTTAACCAAAACCAGGTTATCAAATGACAATATGATAAATAAATGATTAAAGTACCATAAAATAGCGTAGATGTAAAAAACACGACGTTTCGAGCATTTACTCGTTATTAAAGTTAGTTGACGGAGCTAAAGCCAACGTCGTTCCAAAAATAGTTTCAATTCAACTCAATTGAAATTTAGTACACAATTGAATGCACCAATCAGCGCTTGCCTTTCCACGCGTGACTGAAGTGATCACGTGAAATTGGAACCACAGAAACAAACTGATCACGCGAAATTGTTGATCACACAAAGTTGGTCAATTTTCATTGGCTAAGATACCAGATCTATTTTTATCTTACCCAGTCCCCTGCATATGCAGCTCTGAGTTATCTATTTATCTCCGTCAACTAAATTTAAGTCAAATGATATCAAATGTTGCATTCTATTTAGTCAGTCCAACAAATCGAATTAATTTGATTGGTTGAAGTTTAACATGGTACTGATAATAAAGCTAGTTTCACTGTTTCAGTATGAATGGGGTATAAGTGGAAACCAGGCTTAATGAGTGACGTTTCTAATTTGTCGATGAGTTGAATGAACAGCCTTAGCATTGACCATTGCGAAATAGTACTGCAGATGGAAGATAGAGGTCTGTTGCAATCGACACATAAACAGTCGGGTCAAGCCGTGTTGCTCAGCTTGAGTCCTCATATTTAATTGCATATTCAAGTTGATGGTTAAGAAATCCGTTATACGATCAACTGTTTCCAAAATATGCATAATCGCAGTTAATGTTACAATGAACAGGTGGAAGACTTAAGAAGAAACAATCTGGATGACTAATGGAAATTGATTTAGATATTGTAATGCTTTGAGCACCGTTTACGCAATCAGCTATGATTATTCTTCAAATGTATTGGACATTTTTGCTAGCTACCGGTAGACTTAGTGCTACCCGAATCTATTGCCCCCCTGTGTTTTTTGACTTGAACGATATCACTTCAGTCAACAGAGACTAGTAATATTTCGCAAAAGAACTTGGTCCTATTTAGGCCCTCGCCACAACATTTCGTGGTGCCATTTCAGAACAAAAACTGAGCTTTCCTCTTCGTATTTATGATGAGTTTCGTTGAATAACTGTTTGCTTAATGTACTTTTTTTGCATTTCATGGCTGTGCATTAATGGTCGAAAACAAGCCTAGGCAGTGATTCAACTGATGTTTGCATAAAATAGGACCATCTTTTTTACTGTTTCATTATGAGTCCCTGTTGAGCATGGTTACCGTAGAGATACAAGGGAGTCAGGTAATCAGTCTAAGTTACCGGTCGTTCAAAAATGCACTATGTTTACATAGTTGCCCAGGAAGGGATATTGCTTTCAATTTCAATATTCTTCATTAATCAGAAAGAAGATTCCTTAATTTAAGTTTTGATACTTTGTTTGTTAAAATATATCGAATGATCGATGAGATATAGCAGATGAAAATCAGAGATTACTTTTTGCCGCTAAAAAAATTGATACCTTATTATAGGAAATTAACGATGCAGGAAGTTAAAGCGAATTTTGAAGTTTTCTTAGCAACCTTGTTTTGAAGCATATTACAAAATTGCACAGAATTTAAGCTGACCTATTTTTGTCTCCTTCGATTCTTTAACATGATTGGTTATGCCATCATTAGTCCCTTGATCAGGTAAGAATCGAAAATTAATGCGAAAGCGTTAAAATTAAGAATCCTGTGCAAGATTTGTGATGTCCTCTGAAGCATATGGCTCAAAATATGGGTTTCAAGAAATCATTTCAAAGCCTTCTGCATGATTTAGCATAATGGTTATCATTGTTATATAGCTTTGATATAACCAAAAAAGAACACATTTTACGATAACTGGCTAAACTAAATTTTGAGATAACTTGCAAAACCAAATTTTGCCGATTTGTCAAACGTTGAAATCTTTTTCTGATTCACCAGGTAGGTCAATTTGAAAATAATTCAATGAAAACATCCAAAGTTTGATGTCAAGTAATCAGATCTAATTAAAATGCAGCTGTCCTGTTTGCAATAAAATCAACTAAGTTCTCATTTTGCAGCGATGATATGCATAAATGTCGTTTTTTGATCAAGTTGTAGTCTAAANAAAGGGTTTTAAGGGCTATGGCATTTGAACATTTTACTTCTTCTTCTAATCCTATTTTCCGTGATTTAAAGATCTTAAAACTACATGATCTTTTTCAGCTGAAATTGCTTAGCTTTGTGTATGAGTCTGTTAATAAACTCTCTCCTACCTGTTTTCATAACTTCTTTGAATTAGTGGAATCTGTTCATCAGTATGGTACTCGTCAAGTTGAAAATAATTATATTTTCTTAACTCAAAAAAATACCTTGCAATATGGCCTAAGGTCAGTGCGTTACTGTGGTGCAAAAACCTGGAATAAAATTCCCATAGATATAAAAAGATCACCATCTGTCAAAAGTTTTCGCCAGAGGCTTAAAGCTTTTCTCTTTGAAAAATATCACCTTTGCTGATTATAAAGAAGTTTTGTCTTTGTTTCGATCAATTTTTATCTATATGAACCAACTTATATGAAGCTGATTAGAGCAAGCAATTAGTTAATTATGTTTATGAAAAAGGGGGTGCTCTCTCCTCGATTAGTTTAACTACTGAGAGAGCTCCTCCTCAAGAAATTCCCTGCGTACAATATTGTAATTCCATCCTTAGTTTATTTATTTTGTATCATTGGTTGTATTTTAGTTAAATTTGATTTAGTTTTCTTTTTGTTGTGTTTATGATATTGTATGTAGTGGAATTTTAAAATGATGATGAACTGAACTGAACTGAATCTGCTTTTTATTGATATATTTTAGCAGAATCCAATGGCATGGATCCACCAATTTAATTTTGTAGCTCTGAATTCTAATTCCTCTATGTAAATCATTTGACGATGTGACTGAAACAGTCTGATTATACCATGATGTTCTATCGGATTAGACGCAGGGCTTTCAATAAGTGCCTGACTCCAATTAACTCTGGTTCTCGAGTGCATTCATCAAGGTTGCGATACAAAATGAAAGAATTGAATTGGATAAATGATTCCCGAGTCAATTAAAGCTTTATTTCCAGCATTTCATCGTGTATTTTTGGTAGTGATAGCACAGGGAGCCCCCTTTCAAAGTAGCAGAAACTAAACGAATAAGAAATGGACGAGCGCGGCATCTGCCGGCATCTGCAACGCATTCATCTTTTATTGCTCCTTCGCAGATGCCGCGCTTCATCCATTTCTTATTCGTTTAGTTTCTGCTACTTTGAAAGGGGGCTCCCTGTGGTGATAGACCTTATCATCATCATCATCATCATCATCATCATCATAACCATCATCATCATCATCATCATCACTTTATTTCAAGTAGGCTGGAAAATCAGCCAGCTATTTTACAGCTAATATAGGCCTACTATGAACAGTGCATGCCGCATCCAGTCATGAGACCCCTAGTTTAACGTTCCTTCCAAAGGACGGCGAAGTGAGTTGTTTAATCAGGCATCTGCAAGGTCGGCCATCCAAAGTTTCAGCTCACTCGACCAACCTTAACTTCAGTTACCTGGCGGGAACTGTATAAGCCGCTCAGCCCCTCAACCCGATACCATGAGTGTTAGATGACATTGTATTTTTTAGGACAGGCACAAATTCAAAGAACACTAATCACTATTTAATCACTATTTTATTAATAAAGTTTTACCTTCCTGTTTTTTGCTGAAAATATGTTTGCTTTATCTTGCGTTGCAACAATATTGGCTTTTTTTAGCCAAATTTCGTGATTTTGCATTTCAATTATCACAAAAGACTTCACTTTTTGAAAAAATTAAAACTTTCGCTTCTTCCAAATCAATTGAAGAAAATTGATAGAATTTACAAGAGAACCATAGTTTATGAAGGTCTACAATATGGTGATCACAAGTCTAGCACTCTCCTTGCTTAGGATTTAGAAATTTGATGACGTCACAACTTCTACCGAATAGATCACTCCGCAGTCGAATGCGAAGGTGGTGTTCGCGTTGCATCTCGGGATAGCATAGGGTTTAAAATTCGAAATCAAATTCGAAGCAGCAGAAGCTAATGTTTTTGCGCGTAAACAAGCCCACATACGATCCCATGATGCATAGCGTGTAGTATCTTCGCATTCGACTGCGGAATCGTCTATTGAAATTTTAAAAATTTATTTAAAATTTAAAATTTGAAAATTTGAAAATTTAAAAAGACGTCGTAATTTTGAAAATAGTCAAGATATCGAAAAATTTCCTAGCAGAACTACAGCAAAGCACCTCAAGTTCCTTTCAAGCCATTCAATGCGAAAAAATATTTAATAGCCTTTTACACCAGCTTTTGTAAATATTTGAAGCCTATACTGTAGAATCTGTTGATTGGAAATTTTGCTGCCTGACCTACTATACTGGAGGACAAACAACAAAATTTCCATTCATTAGATTCCGTGGAAGAATCATAAGCTTACGGGAAGATAAAATCTGGGGGGGGGGGTAGCTTCCCGATGAAAGGTCCATTGTTTACGAAAATTTTGCCCGATATAAGGCGGATTTTTGGCCGAATATGGCAAGTTTTAAACAAAATTTCCAACACTTGGGGGATTTCGCCCCCGCTCCCCGCCTCCTACGTCTATGGGAAGGATAACACCAGTCGAGTCAGCACGCAGGCTATTGATACCTGCCGTTAATTCTAACCAAGCGCTTATTCAAGAAGCGGCGAAAAATCAGTAAATAAAGTTACCTGGCGGGAACTGTATAAGCCGCTCAGCCCCTCAACCCGATACCATGAGTGTTAGATGACATTTTATTTTTTAGGACAGGCACAAATTCAAAGAACACTAATCACTATTTAATCACTATTTTATAAATAAAGTTTTACCTTCCTGTTTTTTGCTGAAAATATGTTTGCTTTATCTTGCGTTGCAACCATATTGGCTTTTTTAGCCAAATTTCGTGATTTTGCATTTTAATTATCACAAAAGACTTCACTTTTTGAAAAAATTAAAACTTTCGCTTCTTCCAAATCAATTGAAGAAAATTGATAGAATTTACAAGAGAACCATAGTTTATGAAGGTCTGCAATATGGTGATCACAAGTCTAGCACTCTCCTTGCTTAGGATTTAGAAATTTGATGACGTCACAACTTCTACCGAATAGATCACTCGGCAGTCGAATGCGAAGGTGGTGTTCGCGTTGCATCTCGGGATCGCATGGGGTTTAACATTCGAAATCGAATTCGAAGCAGCAGAAGCTAATGTTTTTGCGCGTAAACAAGCCCACATACGATCCCATGATGCATAGCGCGTAGTATCTTCGCATTCGACTGCGGAATCGTCTATTGAAATTTAAAAAAATTAAGACGTCGTAATTTTGAAAATAAAAAGATATCGAAAAATTTCGTAGCAGAATTACAGCAAAGCACCTCAAGTTCCTTTCAAGCCATTCAATGCGAAAAAATATTTAATAGCCTTTTACACCAGCTTTTGTAAATATTTGAAGCCTATACTGTAGAATCTGTTGATTGGAAATTTTGCTGTCTGACCTACTATACTGGAGGACAAACAACAACATTTCCATTCATTAGATTCCGTGGAAGAATTATAAGCTTACGGGAAGATAAAATCTGGGGGGGGGGGTAGCTTCCCGATGAAAGGTCCATTGTTTACGAAAATTTTGCCCGATATAAGGCGGATTTTTGGCCGAATATGGCAAGTTTTAAACAAAATTTCCAACACTTGGGGGGATTTCGCCCCCGCTCCCCACCTCCTACGTCTATGGGAAGGATAACACCAGTCGAGTCAGCACGCAGGCTATTGAAACCTGCCGTTAATTCTAACCAAGCGCTTATTCAAGAAGCGGCGAAAAATCAGAAGAATATTGTAGATGAAGATCTCAAATAATTCTGCTTTGTCGTTATTCAAAATCAAAGGAAGAGAACACATCTCATAATCACCTGGTTAATGAACTTGAGGAAATAGAAGATTTTTAAAGATGATGGGTGAAAACAGCTTGTGGAAGAAAACTAAATTCATCATTTTTTAAATGGCTTTAACACTTGCCTATTTCAACGATGGCTAATGCCACCCTGCCGAGACAAGTGGACTTTTACAAATTTGCTGAGAAACACGAGAGAAAATATTGTTTAATGGGCTGGACACCCGGGGGGGCACTTCCATACTTGACCGGACGGGATGTGCCGCTCAACAGGGTGTCCTTTTCCGATAAAAATTATGGGACAGGGTATTACAATTGATAAGAAAATTATGGGACAATGTATCACAGAAAGGAAAAATTATGGGACAGGGTGTCATGACCAAAAAATGAAATTAAAAATGAAAAAAAACGATTGATCATGTATACTTTTGGCAATTTTTTTATGGGACAGGGTTAGGGCGTGACGGGGTTTTCCGCACACCCCCCTCACTTTCCTAGTCAAGTACCCCACCGGGGCTGGACATCCACCCCAGAAAATGTTGTAACAAAGTTGCATGTATCATTGGAAAGCTATTATTCAGGCGAGCTCAAATCTGGTTTTGTAATTATAATCGGACGAATGTATGGGAAGTTATAATGATTTTTAGGTTTGCTAGACGCCATTTTGAAAATGATGACGTCATCAATGATGTTTCTAAAATTAGACTAACAACAAACATGTATACATCGTCGGAAAGCTCTCATTCAGGCGAGTTTGAATCTGTTTCTTAAATTATAATCGGACTAGTAGTGGAGAAGTTACAATGATTTATAATTTTGAAAATATGTATTTTTGACGTCATAAATCACGTGACTTCCGAAAGTTTCCGAAAATATTTTAAGGCCTTAATTGGTTAGTCACACCATATACTTTCATAATTAGGTGAGAAAACAAAGGTTAGGCAGTGCGGTCGATTGCTCAGAGAAATTCCCTGCCGTATTCACATTTGCAAGTTAAACCAGCTTAAACTAAACCAGGTTATCAAATGTTGTATTCTGATTGGTCAATTCAACAAATCGAATTCATTTGATTAGTTCAAATTTAGCCTGTTTTACATAACACTGGTTTAAGTGTGTCAATGTGAATGGGGTATAAGATATTTTTTAGGACTAGAGATGGTGCTCTTTACACAGATTATTATTATTATTATCGATTTATTTAAAGTAAGCATACATATAAATAGCTATAAAATAAAAGCTAATTCAAGCCTACTATCTAACAAAGTAAAATTGTTAAAAAATAAAGCAATAAAGAATACTTGGCAACAGATTTGTACAATATTTACAATGTTTCCAAAATTCCTACATAGTCTACAATTGCATCCCTCTCCTTTCCAGATTTCCTTTCCAGATTTACTTTCCTTTTAAAGCAGGAGAGGGTATCTGATTGTTTTATGTCATTGGGAAGTGCGTGCCATAATCTACACGGAATCTACACCCAAGAAACGATATCGTTCCCAAGCCATAGCACGTAGTACGCGCTTGTGGCAATAGTAGATTATGGCAGCGAGATGACAAGGCGATGTAGGTTCTGAAAAATAGATTTCACACCTTTGTGTGCGCTCAATGAAATCAAAATAAATGGAGAGAGCAAAACATTATGATCGGTTGTGCTGAAGGCGTGAAATCGATTCTTCAGAATGGCAAATCGCTTCGTATTATCGGAGAGCCGAATCTTCTGTTTACAAAATTCTGCCTTGCTCTTCCCGAGTCGAAATGAACCAAATTCAACAGTAAAATATCTGCCGTTTTTGACTATTTAATTGAATGATCATAGAAAACAACTGTTTGCTACAAAATTTTGAGCATCAAAGATCAAGGGCGTATTCTTTTGGGCATCTACTGAAAACGGTAGAGTTGGTTGGAGCTAAGGGTTTGTTTGATTGGTAATTCCAAACCTACCAAATTCTGAAAACAGTAGACTTCGCAGAGATGGAAATATATTTCCCAATCAAACACAAAAATCTTGAAACGGTAGGTTTTGGATTCACAACCAGGGTTTGCTAATAAAAACGAGAATCTCTCCAAATACCAAACCTTCTGCCTTTTGGAGCAGAAGGTTCAGAAGGCCATCCAAACCTACCAAACCTATTTTGAGAATTTCGGAGTCAATCAAACACAAATTCCGAGTCTACCAAGTCTACCGTTTTCAGAATTGGTACCAATCAAACACACCCTAAAATCCAATTCTTTTGGTGCCATTCTACAGAAAACAGTAGATTTCGCAGGTTTCAGATCATTTTTTTTGAAAACATATTTTTTTGGTCATTCTGTTTTGGGTAGACTTCCGAGAGACTTTTGACGTATTCTTTTGGGCTGTTATGAAAACGGTAGAGATCCCAGGCATCTGAGACCTTCTGCTCCTGAAGCTGGAAGACTTCGGAGAGATCGCAAAGAGCCTTGTTTCGTGAATGCAAAAGTTTGCAAAAGGCTCGAAATAGAATAAAATATTGTAAATTCTTTTTTCTTGGTTGATTTTCATAAAAAAAGTACCGTGCATTGCAATGGCTTCAATTCGCCCAGCTGAGCACNTAAAGTAAAACTGCTCTGTCTGATATAAATATGACCTTTCTTCTCCTTTCTTCTTTCTCTTGCCCCACCAAGCAAGCATATCAGGCTGCTTTCCTGTCTCTTACTGCTCTGCTGCTTGTACTTAACCTGGTTTCTAATTGACAAGGACTGGATAAATACCTTGTGCAAGTGTTTTGCACCCTAATTCCATTATTTGTGCATTTTTTGTAGAAAAGAATTATTATTGCTGATATTGTGAATAGTGGTCCCCCATGAGCATTACACGTTTTTTTTATAAGAAATAAGAAACTGGTTTATAAGAAACTAGTACTAGGATGGCCGAAAATTTAAAAAACTCCCAGTCTGCAGACTGTGGCAACAGGTGGCAACTGCACGCACAAGATTTTTTACTACAGTGCACACCGATTTTGAACAAGATCTTTTGTTCTCTACTTTAAAAACAAAGGAACCAAATGCCCTGCACATCAACGCGCCAATGCTTTGTTGGTCTGCACACGCGAGAGCTCGTTGAGAACTGCCCATACTCTGCAGACTTAAGAAACTCTAGTCATATATCATCATATATTGCTATTACGCACTACATTATAAATGTATGGCAGTAAAAAACAAAATTAACAAAATTAAACGAAACTAATCAATTAAATTAAATGTAACAGAACAGAATATATGGATAAATGTAACAAAAATCAATTCAAAGGTGTGTGTACATCCAGGCATATTTAAATCAGGCTAGTGTTATCTGGCTAGTGTTTCCCTAATATCGTTAGCTTGGACGAGGTACAATGCTAGGGCGGAAAGAGCTGAGAAACTTTCAAAAGCAAAATTAGAAGATATTATGGAAAATATGTTGTTGAACCCTTATTCTTGAGTAATATTAAACTAACAGTTTTATGTTTTGAATGTAATAGAACATTTTTTCTTCCCATCCGATGTTTTATATGCCAAGAAACATATCTGCAACAGTGTTGGAAACTACATAATAATTCATGCATTTAAAAATAAGAAACAAATTAAGAAACTTTTAGTACTTAAATGCCGAAATTTTCATGTTAAATCATGAAACTTATGGCCTGATCCAAGTTTGTTATAAAAAATATTTGTATGAATTCACGCTTTCATGTGATACTAATTGCGAATTCACGCATCAAATCAAATGGAAAATACCGTAAATAACCAACATTAAGCAACCAATTTAAGAAATCACGCAATTAGCGTTTTGCTCATGTCACACCCAAACTCAGTTGATGCTTTCATGTAAAAATAAAGTCAATTTCACACTTTCACGCACAAAAAGGACCAGTAGCCCTTCAGGCACAAATCATAGTGACCACTATATACATGAATCAAATCAAAATCAGCCGATCATGGCGCAAGAATTCATTTCAGTACACACATCAGTCAGGGGAGAAATTTCTTTGAGAAAGAAAATACTTTAAATCTGGAAACAGCCTGCAAAAACTGCATCTTGGGAATTGATTCTGAAACTGAATGCTACTCTCAGAAAAATTTTTGAGCTCACAGAGAAATGTTGATATCTCAGAAGTGAAAGTTACTAATAGTTTGCCATGGGAAGAATCAAATATCAAAACTGGAAATTTCTTTTATTGGTCTGTACCATTGTTGGACAACTTTATTAATGTGGATTCTTTTTTAGGATTAACTGATGGACATCTGAAGGGCATTGCAAAAATATTCTCACTAACAGTGGACAGATACAAGTATGTGCATGACAGTGACAGTTTCATTCTTTGAGATGGATCAATTCTTTTTTGTGATGTTTTTGTGCCTGATTTTAGATGAAAAGTGCCAGATTGACAACTATCACCTCATAATATTTAGACTGTTGTTTGCAAGTTAAAGACTTGTTTGCTTATGTACTTGGCTTTGCATACAATGTTGTAGTGCAAGTTGAAGGCACTCAGTTAGAAATTTATACAGCTTTTTTGGTCCTGTAAGTACTGTATATATGTGGTTTGTTATGTGACAGCAACAGTCATTTTGACCTTTGATTAATCGAAGTGTTAATTTTATAATTTTTGTTTGAAAATTTCTGTACATTGAATAGTGGAATTAGCTGCAGAATATTTTCATATGACTCTTGTTACAGCAAAGCATTAGATATCTTTAACCCTTTCCGCCTCAGCGTCCCCATCTGGTCCCCACACCAAAAAACGACGACCAAAAATAAAGTTCACATGATTGGCTCCAAATTTGGTTCAAAATACAACTTGGAACTGCTGATTTCAAATTTGGCAACAGTTTTTTTAAATTTAGTAACAAAAGTGACACAAGTCCATTTAAATGGCACAAAATACTATCCTAATTATCAATAAGAAATGTTTACCCGATTTGGACCATAACTGGTACAAAGTACATTTTGAACTTGCTAATCTCATATCTAGCAATAGGATTGCTGAAACCTTGTCACGAAAGTGGCACAAGTGCACAAAAGTGGGACAGAGCATCTGATTGCATATGGGAAAACGATCAAGAATAAAGATGATCCAATTTGCTCCAAAATTGGTACAAAGTACAACTTGGAACTGCTAAATTCAAATCTGGCAACAATTTTTCAAAATGTTGTCGCAAAAGTGACACAAGTGCATTTAGATGGCACAAAATACTATCCTAATTTTCAATAATTAGTGTTTATCTAATTTGGACCATATTTAGTACAAAGTACATTTTGAATATTGATAATTTCATATCTGGCAATAGTTTTGCTGAAACCTTGTCACAAAAGTGGCACGAGTGCACTAAAGTGAGACAGAACATCTGGTTCCACATAGAAAAACGACCAGAAACATAGTTCATCCAATTTACTCCAAATTTTGCAAGAAGTACAACTTGGACCTGCTAAATTCAAATCTGGCAACAATTTTTCAAAATGTTGTCACAAAAGTGACACAAGTGCATTTAAATGGCACAAAATTCTATCCTAATTTATCAATAAGAAATGTTTACCCGATTTGGACCATATTTAGTACGAAGTACATTATGAACAGTGCTAATTTCATATCTGGCAATAGTTTTTTAAAATTTTGTTACAAAAGTGGCACAAGGGCGTTTAAATGGCACAAGATACTATCCTAATTATCAATAAGTAGTGTTTATCCAATTTGGACCATATTTAGTACAAAGTACATTATGAACAGTGCTAAATTCAAATCTAGCAACAATTGTTTTTAAATTTTGTCACAAAAATGACACAAGTGCGTTTAAATGGCACAAGATACTATCTTAATTATCAATAGGTAGTGTTTATCCAATTTGGACCATATTTAGTACAAAGTATATTGTAAACAGTGCTAATTTCATATCTGGCAATAGTTTTGCTGAAACCCTGTCACAAAGGTGGCACAAGTGTGCTAAAATGGGACAGAACATCTGGTTCCACATGGAGAAACGACATGGAATAAAGGTTGATTGTAAACATGAGGTTATGAGGTTGATGTAACTTGATGTTATGATGAGGTTGTACCATGTTTGTTTATTTCATGATTTTGCATGATTATTTGGGCTATTTGCTGATAACGATTATTTGGATATATGAAATTATGCTGTTCTCCTCCGCTGTACTCCGTACAAGAATTAGAGCTCCCCAGCGACGAAAATTAATTACGAATCTCTCGACGGCCCTGGGAGGAGAACAGCATAATTTTTCTCGGGAAGATATAACTTCGTGGACATAAGTTCTTCGCGTGATTTGCACAATTTGGAGGCTAGCATTCTTGGCCATTTTTCTAGGATTTATGTCTGAGAAATCGCTGGGATAGAATTTTCCGGTGCAATTATACGGAGGTATATTGATGAGATCATAAATGCATGATACGCAGGACTTGATGTATGGCAATCGTTGATTTGTTGCGATGGCACCAGTTTGTGTTTCAATGTACCATTCTTGTTGTTCAGCCGCTAATTAAGAACCAATTAAAGAAGAATGTTGTCTTAACAGGTACAGTAGGTACTTTTGCATAATAAACGCACATAAAAAAACTAAGATACCAATTGTTTGGCAAGACAATAGCAAAGCAATAGTTTATTGTTCTTGACAATAGGCTGAAATTCCAAACATTGTTTTATATTTTTGCTGGTAGAGTGGCACCTGTATGAGTTTGAATGTGCCATTGTTGTTGTGCAGCGAAAAATTAAGAGGAAGTTTGTTTAAGGACACGTCCGAGATTGGTATGATTGATGATAAAATGAAAGATTATACTGATTGGTGTATCGTACTTTTTCCCAACTTTTTTGTCTTTTCTCTGCGAAATTACGTATTACAATCTGCGACAAGTGCGTAGCGACGTCATTAAGCGAAAGGTCAGAGCGTTCTGACGTCATGTTGAGGCAGCCCAAACCCGGGGGGGGGGGGGTACATAACATGTTGATGGTACGGGTATGTGCCGCCCATAAGGGTGGGTTTTTGGCCCAAAATTCTCTAAACAAGGGTCATTTTTCGGCAGATTTTCCATAAANCCCCCCCCCCCAGGAGCCCAAATGCTTTCTGACGCCACGATCTTGCCTCTAAAGCCAGGCTAGCCTCCTTATCGTGTACTCTTGCAAAATGGCGAAGAGATTTAGCCTAACTTATGAAAATGTTTCACGAATTGGCAGCTGTTACTGAATTTAAACTTGAAGCGTCGTTCTTTACGCAGTCAGGGTAACAATGAAGAGCGGCAGTGTGACAAATTTGAAGTAATTAAACTTTATGGTGCCACGCCGCCTCAAACCACAAAATCGCATCAATTGTGAATCCAGCTTTACACCAGAGATACCGAAAACATCAAAAACACGTTAGAACGTTTTGTTTTAATTTCATATATCCAAATAGTCGTTATCAGCAAGTAATCATGCAAAATCATGAAATAAACTCAAAAGTTGCAACCTCATAACATCAAGTTAAATCAACCTCATAACATCAAGTTTACAATCAACCTTTATTCCTTGTCGTTTCTCCATGTGGAACCAGATGTTCTGTCCCATTTTAGCACACTTGTGCCACCTTTGTGACAGGGTTTCAGCAAAACTATTGCCAGATATGAAATTAGCACTGTTTACAATATACTTTGTACTAAATATGGTCCAAATTGGATAAATATACTACTTATTGATAATTAGGATAGTATCTTGTGCCATTTAAACGCACTTGTGCCACTTTTGTGACAAAATTTAAAACAATTGTTGCTAGATTTGAATTTAGCACTGTCCATGATGTACTTTGTACTAAATATGGTCCAAATTGGATAAACACTACTTATTGATAATTAGGATTGTAACTTGTGACATTTAAACGCACTTGTGCAACTTTTGTGACAAAATTTAAAAAAATTGTTTCTAGATTTGAAATCAGCAGGTCGAAGTTGCACTTTTTACCAAATTTGGAGTAAATTGGATCATCTTTATTCTTGGTCGTTTTCCCATGTGCAATCAGATGCTCTGTCCCACTTTCGTGCACTTGTGCCACTTTCGTGACAAGGTTTCAGCAATCCTATTGCTAGATATGATATTAGCAAGTTCAAAATGTACTTTGTACCAGTTATGGTCCAAATCGGGTAAATGGTAGCGCGCTTGACTACCAACCTGAGGGTTGGTGGTTCGAGTCCCCGCCCTTCCGAACCTGCTACGTACAGGGGTGGCGCCAGGAATCTTCCGACGGAGGGGCTGGAACTTCCGACAGGGGGGCTAAAATGGCAAAAAATGCTGTTTTCGTACTTCATTTTGCAAAATTTCCTCCGACAATAACCCAAAAGTTCCTCCGACGGGGGGCTAGATGTTGACGGGGGGCTGTAGCCCCCCTAGCCCTCCCCTGGCGCCACCCCTGGCTACGTAGAGTGAGAAGAGTCACCAACTCTCTATAATTCCAGGCTAAAGGAATCGCGAGGAGTGGTCACATCGAGAGGAAGGACCAGGACATTGCTCGATAAGCTTTGCTTCTCAGTGTCCTAAAAACTACCTTCGGATGCTAGGTAGCAATATAGAAAAAAAAAATCGGGTAAGCATGTCTTATTGATAATTAGGATAGTATTTTGTGCCGTTTAAATGCACTTGTGCCACTTTTGTGACAAAATTTAAAAAAACTGTTGCCAATTTGAAATCAGCAGGTCCAAGTTGTACTTTGAACCAAATTTTGGAGCCAATCATGTGAACTTTATTTTTGGTCGTTTTTTGGTGTGGGGACCAGATGGGGACGCAGAGGCTGAAAGGGTTAAGAGTAAAATAAAAGTTTAAGTTTACTCGAAATTTTGGAATCTGGTTGTCTAATATGACCTGATATATTGCCAGTTCCCGTAAATCCCAGAAATATTTATTGAAACATCAGTCCTTTTTCCAGAATCATCCCCTAAAACTGTTGTCTGAAGTCTTTAGCAAGCTCTTTGAAGACAAAAATATAGGAGGTCCCCAGGAGGTCATAACATGGATTGGCAATACTATTTTCACAGTCACATTTTGGAGCAAATTGAGTGTAATATCTGGATCATTCTTCTCGATCATATACCCTGATTAAAACCATAGCCCCATTTTCCCACCAACAAAATATTCAAATCCCAAATCCCAATTAGACTGACTACAGGAGTCTCTGTTTCCAGAGTTAGATTGAATGGTTTTGGCTTCAAACCACAGGCTTTAGGAAACTCTGAATTAGGAATGAGATTTTCCGATGATACATCGAGTACTTTTCCTAATCTTTATTTCAATCGTGATACATCGAGGGAGAAGCGAGTGACAGAGTGACGTGACGGAGATCCATTATGCCACTCAATTGTGGCAAAACGAACGGGAGAAGGAGAGAAAGAAGTTTTTTTCTTTCTCCGGAATTTCCGTTTGAGTGGCATAATGGATCTTCATCACGTCACTCTGCCACGCACTTCTCAGTCGATGTATCACGATTGAAATAAAAATTAGGGAAAATACTCGATGTATCATCGGAAAATTTCATTTCTAATTCAGAGTTTCCTAAAGCCCGTGTTCAAACTGCAACCAATGACAATACAACTTCAAAATATGGGGTAATACTTGGCCCATGTAAGCAAAGGCCCTGGGAACGAGGTTGATCTCAGCACCGATTCGTGCGACGTGCGGAGCCAATCCGATTGCTACTTTCTTTTTAATATGGTAAGACCAAGTGCTTTTTCTCAGCATTTGATTGCCTGATTAGATCAAAGTCGACAGTGAAGCGAGTAGCGACAAGCGACGTTCGACTTTCGAAGGATAGAAGACGTTCGACTTTTCTTCAGATTTTTTCGTCAGATTTTAGTCCTCATTCAGAAGCTGTTTTGTTTGGTGTTTGGTCGTGAGTCCTTGCATGCGCGAACAGATATGATGCAGTATAAATGGTAGGTTAGAGCGAATACAAGGGCTCACGTAATAAGTCTTGATCCAAATAACTCACTTTAAAGGGGCCTTTGCAACCAGCATACCTTGCACGTGCCATCTCTTTGTTGGCGGCCATTTTCCTGGACCATGAAATTGGCGACAGCAATAAACCACAAAAGGATGTATTTACAAAGTATGCCGGTTGCAAAGGCCCCTTTAATAGCCTCGATATGCAAACCCCCAAATTTCGTATTTTATCAAAGGGTATTGAAAAGGGGATGGAAAACCCTTCGAATTATTTCTCAGCGCCCCAGCGCCCCCCAACACACACCTCTTTCTCCGCATTGTCAAGTTGATGCGCATGCTTAAAACAGTATCCGCTGACAGGTGTGGCAGCGGGCGAATGAAGCCCTTCCAGTGTTTATTGATGATCGAACAGCAGGAAGCAGGTGAAGGAGGGACTACTAAGATTTGATTTTTGACCAAGTTTTTTGGTGATTATCGCTCGATCAACCCTTCATCCGTTGGCGATGTTTGAATGCTGAGATATCTGGCTGTATACTCTTTTCAACCAATCTAATGGGGACGAAAGAATCTCGGAGCAGCGGATAGCTCGCTTTACCTATTCGTAGCATCTGTTTAATTTCCAGCTCTGGCTTTTCAAATACGAGGCC
>REGM01000255.1:220026-230497 GCA_004194415.1 Aurelia aurita | reverse complement strand
GCGCGCCAAAATATTTGAGCAAAGTCAGTCAATTACGTAAGATTTTGTCGGCTCCTTTGAAAAAAAATGATAGAAGAGATTTTATTCTGACCCTGGGTCAGAATAAAATCTTCAAGGATGGCTCATTAAAGCCAATTAACGGGATTAAAAACAGGTGATAAGATCAAGCTTCACCGTAAATGTTTGCCTGTTACACGATAACTTTTTGCTAAATGTTGAAAAATTTAGAAAAATTTTAGGAAAAATTTAGGAAAAAGTGATCGTGTAAACCGGCCTTTAGAGCAGAACTTTTTATAAGGAAACGGAGAGAGGACAAAAGTTTTCATCCCAATTGAAAAATTGTTTGTTTAATTAAAGCCCCATAAATGACATGTGTGAAAATAGCTGTAATGTTCAGCGTAAAACATTGAATCACTATTTGCTTCCTGAACTCTTACTAAAATTGTTTTTGTGATCATCAATTTTTGCATATTTAATGAGCAGCAGTGTAAAATTTACCTGCTGTTTTGAGGTATTAAAATGACTGTTTTGAAAAAAGTGTTTGGAAGTTTTATGGAATTTTTTATGAAAATCAAAGAGTTTTACCTGTGAAAGATTGTACCGTTATTAATTGTGTATCAAACTTTTTCCAGCATTTTCCTTCTCTAAAACAGAAGATATTCAAATGAGCCACTGTGCTCATGACATCATCTTGCGTAAAAGTTGGTGCACTATGATGTCAATTATTCAACCCGAGCGTCAGGCTGCTGGGTGCGTCCTGATGCCATAAATGTTGCCTCTAAATCGTTGATAGGCTCCTAAGTCGTGCAACAGTGCAAAAGGTGCCCCGAATCGGGCTAATTTTAGGTCTGTTATTATTGGCTCAAGACTGCAGTTAAGAGCGTGAAGAGGTAGAATGACATTGAAATTATGCTTGAAGCATAGTTTGTTTTATGACATCATTTCAAACAACCCTGGATTCGTCTTGCAGTCCAAAATTCCTAGGAAGCATCTCTGTTCTGTTATTTTGGTGTTCCAGTCACGCATCATTAGATCTGACATCTGTTGACTGAAGATGAAGAATTTATTACACTCTCACCTCCAAAATTTGAGGTAGCAACCCTGGGTCGTTTTCATTCCTGCCAAAAAGGGCATCAAAATCAAGGCGGATTTCATAGAGTTTTGTCAAATTTTGATTTACAGTACGAATTCTCAAGATTATTTTAATTTCTTAAGAATTCTTGTTTAGGAAAATTTACAGTCTTTCATTGCTCAAGATTTCTTAACATATATAATGTGAAGAATTCTTAAAAATTCTCAAGAGTTCTCTGTACTGTAAAATCTTATAAGCAATGAAATGTTTGCATTTCTTCATCAAACCATTTTTCAAGAATCACCTCCTCAGCATCTTCCTCAGCATCTTCCTCTTCAACCTCTTCACCCGTAACTCACAGTGCTCCACCCATGCTCTCCGCAATACAATGACGGACCTGAAGCTGCCTAGGAAAAACTCAACAAATGGGCAAAAATGTTTTTCCTACAGAGGAGCAAAATTGTGGAACAGCCTCTCAGCTGAGTCTAAGCAGGCATCATCTCTAACTAGTTTTAAACTGTCTAGATTATTTTCTTTCAACTGTATATATATTTATTGTAAGTAGGTTTTTAATATTATGGTTTTTTATATAGTAGTTTCATTTATATTGTAATTAATGTTTTTTATAGAGGGCCCCTTGAAAATCAGCTCTGCTGAAGGGCAACCCTCAAAATGAAATATGAAATATGAAATTCCGCTGAGGTACCTAAAGGTGATTTTTGTGAGGACTGGAATAATTTTTGTAGTAAGTCAACTATCACACAAGTGGAATGTTATGTTTTGTTTTTATGGGACAAATTGAA
Organism: Aurelia aurita; assembly: GCA_004194415.1. NCBI lineage: Eukaryota > Metazoa > Cnidaria > Scyphozoa > Semaeostomeae > Ulmaridae > Aurelia > Aurelia aurita. The sequence goes on along the minus strand of REGM01000255.1, from coordinate 228,622 downwards.
TAACTATAGACGATTACGCTAAAGATGGCAGTGAGGAACTTTTACCTAAGATGCATTGCAACAAATCTTTGATGATTTAGGAATTCAGGACACAATGCTGCATCTTGGTAAAAAGGTCGTACCACCATCAGAGTCATTGTGCATAGCTTTTTAACTCTACTGTAGCTATGGTTATTGTCAGGCCTCATAGGGTAAGAAAGGTGTGCCATCAGAGGATAAAAACAGAACACATGAAATAGGGTAGATGAAGATAAAACATATGAAGGCCTGTGAAGGATAACCTTTGGCTCTCATTTGGTGGTAGTGATTTTGTGGCAGTAAGTAATAAATACATGTTATCTATTTGTTGCACTGCTGGATGTGATGGTATGATCACTAGTCTCAGATGTCTTGACATTAACTGATCAAGAGCAAACATATTCTTCTTGTAAATAGTGTTGTGGCGCAGTGGTGTAATCCTCTGACTTTGCAGCCAGAACAGTCAGGCGGACAGGGTTCGATCCCAGGTAGAGCCCCACCATTTGAGCGTCATGACAAGGGGTCGCGGACTCGATTAGGTCTTCTCTACTTCTGCGATCCCAGCGCTTGGCGCTAAAAAACGCAACTTTACCTTCACCTTCACCTTAAATAACTGTGTGGTAAAGTATTTCACAATCGCAAGAAAGACAAGTAAATTATATTTATTGATTTGAATTCTACTTCAAACAGAGTTTGATATTATACCACGTTTCAGGCTGAACCAATGATCAAGTGATCATTGGCTCTTTGAGAAGTTGGTTTTTAGTTTTGGAATGTTTCAGTTGTCACTGAAGTCTCTAGGGAGTCTCTATAATCTGTCCAAAATTCTTGTCACGGAACAGTGCTAAAAAAGGACCACATTGAAAAGAGGTTGTGTTTAGCTACCTCGTGGTAAATATAACAATACAATGTGTCGCAAAAAATTGTGCGAGACATTTATTTAGATATTCAAAATAAATGACATAATAAACTGAAGAAGATAGTCGTGATACCGGTGATCCCACGATCTTAAATTAATTTTCAGACTGTAGTAATGAAATTCCATTGAAAACTCACTGAGTTATAAGCTTTGAAAGAGAAACGAATTTTGCAAAAACTAAAACCAGTTTGTCCGCGATAAACTTAATTTCCAGCGACAATTTCATGGTCACGGTAAAAGTGTAAAATGGGGTTATCCAATGTCATGCGTTTGGCTTATTCCAGAGCAAAAACAAGAATGTTTGTCAATCGAACACTTAACTTACTTACGTCTTGTCTTATTCAAGAGCATGGATGATTGGAGGAATTTTTCTGAGCAGAGTTTGAAAACGACATAGTGTCTTATTGATAGAATTTGGATTTCTTCCATTTCGTGACACTCCGCTCTCAGCTAGCAATCTTTCAGAAAGTAAATTACTCTCCCCCATTAGTTGTAAGTAAGTGAGAAACATGATTTTTGATCATTCGTGTTACCGCGACCATGAAACTTTGCTGAACATTGCGTTATTACGGGACCTCAAGTGTCAGTTTTAGCGAAAACGTTATCTTTCAAAGCTTTTAACTCAGCGGGTTTTCAACGGATTTTCATGATTATAATGTCTAAAATCGATTTTAAGATCGTTGGATCACGATAATCTTTTTGTGAATTCAGTTTGCGTTGTCAGTTATTTTAAATATTTAAACAAACGTCAAACGATTTTTTGGGACACCCTGCACATGATGGATAGATGATAATGAACAAGCACGGAGAAAAAATCTTATTCTTCGACGCAAAATTTATTTGACAGCACTATATAGGTTATAACATGATAACATGATTCGGTGTTTTCTTTCCAGAATTATTTAATTGAATGATTATTTTTTCTGTCACCATAAAAGATATCTCAACAAAACATGTCTACATTGTTATGTACCATCCGCAAGGGAGAGGACTCATCTTGCTCCCATTGCTTATAATTGCAATTCAACATTGATATTCAACTATAATAAACAATACACGTAAATTAAGCAAAAGGGAACCAACTGATAATTAGTTAAACTAATTACTTGTTTCAAATTAAAAAGACAAACAAATTGAACGAACTTATACAAAAGACAAATAACTAAATTAAAAGGGGTAGGGAACTTCAGTTTTTCCTTTACGCTCAAACTGCAACTCATGCCCGACATTTTTTTAGCTGTGTGTATTTTCTTTTATTTGCAAACAAAATGGAGGAAGGGGGTATCATCAATGCTAACAGAGATAAATCTAATTAGAAAAGTTGAAAGTTTTTTAGAGCGTTTTTTGTCTCAAGATCTTAAGTCATTATTATTTGTGCCCCCACTGCTGCTTGGAATGGATGACATTTCGCTTCGTAATCTTAGCAATACTTTCATAAGGCACTAAACTGGTTGTCCTGATTTTTTAACAGTTTATGAATGAATCCTTATTGAACGGTGGTAGGTGGTTGTTGTTGCAGTAGTATGGCGAATCTTAAGGCTCTTGTCGTAAGTCTAAAAGCCAAGGCAGTAGGAAGCATCTTAAACTGGGGGGGGGGGGGACGACAACGCAAGGGCACTTTTCATTAAGCTAAACGGGCACTTCTGGAAACAAAAAGGGCACTTTTTTGTTTATTGCAAAATNTTACTTGTTTCAAATTAAAAAGACAAACAAATTGAACGAACTTATACAAAAGACAAATAACTAAATTAAAAGGGGTAGGGAACTTCAGTTTTTCCTTTACGCTCAAACTGCAACTCATGCCCGACATTTTTTTAGCTGTGTGTATTTTCTTTTATTTGCAAACAAAATGGAGGAAGGGGGTATCATCAATGCTAACAGAGATAAATCTAATTAGAAAAGTTGAAAGTTTTTTAGAGCGTTTTTTGTCTCAAGATCTTAAGTCATTATTATTTGTGCCCCCACTGCTGCTTGGAATGGATGACATTTCGCTTCGTAATCTTAGCAATACTTTCATAAGGCACTAAACTGGTTGTCCTGATTTTTTAACAGTTTATGAATGAATCCTTATTGAACGGTGGTAGGTGGTTGTTGTTGCAGTAGTATGGCGAATCTTAAGGCTCTTGTCGTAAGTCTAAAAGCCAAGGCAGTAGGAAGCATCTTAAACTGGGGGGGGGGGGGACGACAACGCAAGGGCACTTTTCATTAAGCTAAAACGGGCACTTCTGGAAACAAAAAGGGCACTTTTTTGTTTATTGCAAAATATTAGGGGGGCACGTGCCTCCATTGCCCCCGGTTCCTACGTCTCTGCTAAAAGCTTTAAGAAACCTGTAATATTTTCTTTTTCATTTAGTTAAAAAACCGTGTAGTTAGCTAAGTTTCTATGTTAATAGTAAATTGCCACAGGGTTGCTATGTATTTCCATGGTCCTTGTGGTATCGTCTTGTAACTTTATGTATGTTTCTGTAAATTTGTATGCGAAAAAACAAACAAACAAAAGATTTGTGAAACAGACTTTAAAGGGTGTGCCTTGTGCGTGTCATCTCTTCGTTAGCCTTGTTGTCGCCATTTTCATGGGCCATGAAAATTGCGACAACAAAGGGGCACACGCGGAAAGAATGCTGGTTGAAACAGACTCTTTTAACAGTCAAGAATTCTTCATAACACTAAGTCTTACCCTCGGTCAACTTATTCTTCCAAAGAAGACCCCGACCCAGGGTACATAATACTGAGCTAACGTACAAATTTACTTTAGCAACTCTCCATCTTCTATACACACTCTTATTCATTAAACCTTGAGGAATTCTTTGAAATTTTAACCTATAGCCGTGAAATCTTATGGCGAATAAAACTTTGATCGTTTGTAAAACAAACTTATTTAGTGGATTTGTCACTTGAATTGGCGTGCTTGCTTGCTGGATTTGGCATAATCTTTCTAGATCCAATCATCTCTTCGATGGATTTACTTTTCTTTAGTATAGTCACAATAAAGGAATCATATATTTCAAAGAAAGATAACAAATATTAAATCTAAGTATCCAGCTTCCTTCGACCCTTGATCGCATTGCACCTGTCATTGGAAGTCGAATGATGACTTGTTCCAACACTCTAAGACCACGTTTACACTGTATCGGTACAATTTTGACCAGCTTTCAATATCGGCCAAGTTATGTGTCATGGGGTAAGAGTTAGGGCTAGGTTTTGGAAAAGGGATTTTTAGGGTATGTTAGGGTTGGTTAGGGTAAGGTATGGTTTAGTTAGGGTTAGTAGTGTATTTTGTCAAATACGTCCCCGAGAGATATGACATGAAGCTGGTCCGCTAAAGTGCAGTCGTCCCCAAAAGTATTGCAGATTAGCAGGAACAGTGTAAACGGGAGGCTGATCCGAACGGTACATATTTGATTTTGATATCTACGTTCTTTGGTTTTTGCAAACTTCGAATACATTTATGTAGATAGTAATCTGTTAAAAGTAATTCGATACACTAATACATTATGAGTCAAACCATGAACTGGTTTTGATGTCCGCAAAATGTAGAAAAGCTATTGGATTGTAGGAATTTTAGTTATACAGGGTGTTAAAAAGAAACGCAACTCACCTTTATTCGAGATTCTTCAGAAAATAATGATATTTGAATTAATTTGACGCATACCATCTGAAAGCACAATCTCTCTTCTTTCCAATGACGTCCAGCTTGGGCGTATTTATTGAATTATTTATCACTTAATGTACGTTTAAGTAGGTATGGCCTATTTTAGATGCAGGAAAGTGGTAGGACATTTACATTGGCGAAAACATATCTTGTGAGAGCTGATGTTATCTGTTTTTAATAAATGTATCTCATGGAAGTAAATTTGTATGTTTCCTACCTACGGGCATCACTTCAAATGCTTCTAGACCTGAAATGTTTCCACAAAATACGTTTTGTAACTTTTTACGATAAAAAAGTCTTGATTTTGCTCTTGGAGCATGCTGCATCTAAAATAGGACATATTTAATAAAATATCAATTTTTGACCTATTAAGCCGGTCGTGTGCTAGAAAACAAAGATGAAACCAATCATATGTATCGATTCCTTTGTTTAAATGCATCAATTGCCTTTTAAGCCCTGTTTAAGCTTGACCCGTGTTATATTGTGGCTTATTTGCCCTTGATAAATTTGGCATAGAGTACGGTATGAAATGCTTTATAATGACATCGAAATATGGAAACTTTAGATATTCGCTCAAATCAATACTAGTGACGAAAAAGATTTGTTCAAAGACTACAATCAGATTGAACAGCACATTTCATTGTTTTGGAGGAATTCGAGGAAAGGGGTTTCTTTGGGTAATAACTAGCTTTTGAGAGAAGCCGGTAGACGAACCACGAAAGACAACTGGTGGGAATGGGGATACATTTGTGCAGTCGTAGGTAGAAGAAGAAAGGAAATGTTTTTTGGAGTTGTGGATAGTGTTAGGTTGTCTTGAAGAGATGATAGAAAATAGGTTCAGAATGAAAAGTGAAACAAAAATCGTTTGTAGCTCCTATACTGTATGTATTTTGGTGTTGAGTGCAACATCATAAGGGATATTCTTCCGGGCATTCTTGGAAATCGTTTGAAAAGGGTATAGTCAACGGAGAAGAATTCCAAATAAGAGCATTCACTTTGGAAATGGCAACCTCGTACCCAGTGTCAATGAAGGTTTTCCGTAAACTGCAGCGCCTACATTGACCCTGGATCCTGTTAGGCAATTCTGCTGTTTGATTGGCTGCTTCCAAAACAAATGAAATTTCCCACCTTGAAGAAATTATGTTCAGTCGATTTAAAGAACGTTCAAACGGCTTAATATCACAATGAGTGGTGTTCGAATCATTGAATATCTATTTCAAAATGCCGAATATGGGATTCGAAAGTACCTGCTGTCTGCCTAATTATGCTAATTATTGTAATTATTCAAGCCAAAATCTGTAAAAATTTGACAACACGTCCCAAGGGTATCTCTTGAGGGCTAGCCTAGACTTACAACAGATACCCTTGGGAACCAGGTTGTGGAAATGGTACAGATCCGGGAGTTGAGAGAGAAAAAATGCGGAAAGAGCATTCATCCTGAGAACGGAAGAGCATTGGACATGTCAAACATAAACCCATACATCGCATGGTTTTCTAGATCCATAATTTATTCTTATGAATATATAAACAATTTTTCATCCATTTTTGCACAGTTTGAGTTGTAAACGAGGCTACTTGCGATCAATCCGACCTTTGCCGTTTTCAGCATGTTGTTTTTGAGATTTTTCTTCAAAGTCTGCCGTTTTCAGAGGATTTCCGATATTTCAGGTTTCCAAAAGAATACGCCCACAATTTGAAATGTTAGCAGGTATCCTGTGTAATAGAGCATTATCAATATGCTGAAGTGCGAATTTCATTAATATTTCATTAGCACCAAGAAGTGAAAGGCGATGTATTCCTAATGTCACTNATGAATATATAAACAATTTTTCATCCATTTTTGCACAGTTTGAGTTGTAAACGAGGCTACTTGCGATCAATCCGACCTTTGCCGTTTTCAGCATGTTGTTTTTGAGATTTTTCTTCAAAGTCTGCCGTTTTCAGAGGATTTCCGATATTTCAGGTTTCCAAAAGAATACGCCCACAATTTGAAATGTTAGCAGGTATCCTGTGTAATAGAGCATTATCAATATGCTGAAGTGCGAATTTCATTAATATTTCATTAGCACCAAGAAGTGAAAGGCGATGTATTCCTAATGTCACTATACATTAAAACCCCGCAAACAAGAACATAGAAAATAGGAACCGACAGACTGATTATAAAGAATGACACCCAACGATGAGAACCAACAAAGACTGATTTCTTTCCGTGTTCTTATCAGGTGATACATGTATCAAAAAAAGATAACTTAAGAGCCTCAATTGTCATAAGATTATGTGATGCTGTCAAGGCATCGCGATGACAAAGTAAGAATATGCATACCCAAAGTGCTTGAAATTCAGTGAAATTTAATTACCTGAACTCTGAATATTTTTTTAAATTTCTTATCACATTTGTTTATAAAATCCGTAAGTTTCGTATCTGTAATTCATCGAACTTACTCGGGGAAATATAAAATCTTTATTGTTTCTCACTCTGTAGTAATACTATATAGACTTACTGCAATTGTCACCCCCCCCCCCCCTGAACTGATAAAATCGGTACAACTATGACCAAACTGTTCGCTGAGGCATCTTGGAATCGATGTTTTCCGCTCGATAGCTTTGTATCATTTCAACTTACAGTTAGATGACGAGGAGACCTATGAGTAGAAGAACTACTGTTGAATGAAATTAACTGCTCCTATAAAATACTATGATCTACTCTTTGTTAACTGCTCACATACTCAAGATACTTCATTTTTCGTTGTAGGGTATTCAAGAAGAGTACACCAAATGGAAAGGTAAGTTCTATATTGATCTCAGATTTTCTTAACACACTGGATGCGCCTTGAAGCATACATCAAAAGTCTAGATGATAACTCAGAATGTTCTATCGAGTGAGTCAAAATTTGGCGCTGCTGCTAATCATTGAAATTTCTTTTATTCAGTTTTTTAGAAGACAAACTGATTTTTAGCAATGATAACAGTTACAGTTATGCCCTTGCAGACAAAATATTTTGAAATCACAGCTTGAAAATCCGTATTTTGAGCAATAGGGTGTATAAGCTTTGCCAATTTTCGCCAGGTCCCTTAATTTTACGATTTCATATCAGTATTCGACCTGTGAATGAGCACGAGATTACGATCTGCGATAATCACCCATGTAGAACAATTTGCATATAAAAAGATACACTTGCCCTTGGTATGCTTGGTATGCAAGTTCGTAGTATGCTTCAAAGCCAGGTAGCTCACAAAACAATAGAATTTCGCTGATTTAAGCCATTGCTATCAAGATCAATTTCACAAAAATTCATTTGATCTTTGAGGTCACCAGAATTTTTTAATTGCTTTGATTTTTCAAGCATTGAAACTTTTTTAAGTAACCGGGTATCTTTTCTGATCTTTCAGTAGTTATTGAAAACCGCGACCTTACAAAGCCAGAACAAACAAGAAAACTATTTTCTGATAAAAGCATAAACCTTTGATAGCATAAGATTATCGCTCGTAAAACATTGATTCTTCAATTCCCAATAATTGTTTTTTATTTCTACTATTTTAGGATTCACATAATAAGATAACGGTTTTTATCTGCTTTTTAGGCGTCTGCGATATTTTTAAACTTTCTTATAACTAAAAAATAATAAGGTGATAAGATCAGGAAAGATACAAGATAGCTACTACGTAGGCTCTATACTTATGATTTTGTCCTAGTGCTACTACCTTAACTATTACCCCCTCGTTGCTCAAACTAGGACTCGTAAGTTGAAACTTTAGTTCTGGACCAGGTTATACTCGAGGTACATAGGGCTCAAATCTTTCAAATCTTTAAAAGGTGGGTGTTAAATTCTTTTGCAATTTTCTCCGAATTAAATGGCTTGAACGGAGCTTAGGGTACTTTGCTGTAAATCTGCCGTGGAAATCTTTTGATATCTTGCTTAGTTTCAAAATGGCGGCATTTATAAGTTTTTTGACAGAATTCTGGAAAATTTTGAAAAAATTAAAATCGTCGTAAACCTAAATCAATA
>REGM01000255.1:192888-219659 GCA_004194415.1 Aurelia aurita | reverse complement strand
TAGACCCGTTCTAGCTGGTTTCGCAGTCTCTCCCGGGGAAAACCTTTAACAAGATTACTTGATACTGAATATATTCAATTTATTTAACGTTGGATTACTGTACAATAATGGAATAGCTAAATTATATAGCTAATTAATTCCAACTTTAAAAACTTTAAAATACAAATATTACAAAAGAGAAAAATGGATAAAATATTTACATGTCATCAAAAGTATAAAGTAACAAGCTGATATCTAAAACTATTTATCATAAAAAGCCCAAATTCGGTATAAAAATGCGGCATAATCTACATGGAAATGTGGGTTACTAAAAATTCTATACTATGGAGGAGGCGGACGCAAAGAAACAGACAAATTTCTGGCACACTGAGGCCTTTCGAACCTACGTTCTCATCAGAGTGTGTTTCTTTGCGTCCACCTCCTCCATAGTATATAATTTTTAACAAGATTAAATAGCTTGGGAGTGTGACTTGTTTCAATGTGCTAAAATTATTTCATCTAACCATTCGAAGTTGGACTTTCTTCTGTACAGAATAACTTAACACGCCAAATCGCAGGTATTTTCGCAAATATACAGCCTGAAAGACAAGCCACGCTTTTTTGTTTGTTTACCCAGTCCATGTTCACAATTATTATTTCATTGTTATTTCTCATTTCGACTTCTACTGTGATGAGCTTGTTTGCCAGTTTTTTTATTACAGTAGGTTTATCCTTAATCAAATAGACTCTTTGAGCAAATTTTCTGTTTTCATCAAATTGGTTTTTGGGCAATTAAACTGGCAAATCAAATATTTTAAATTTGCATGTAAAGCAAAATATTTTATAATTGACCATGCCAGAACCATTGAATTTTCTCTACAATTTTGGCGGGGGGATTTCCATTATTTTTGTATGCAGGGATTATTGTTTTTGTTGCCTTAGGTCAATTTTGACAATTTGCAAATCACGTTTTAGCAAAAATTTGTTGGGTTTTGTAAGTGTGATTTCTTGCCCCTAAATGAAACAAACACCCTGTGAATAAAAAATTGTTGCCTGCTGGGCAGTACCTGAATTACACGTATCTTTTTGTAAAAGAAACCGCTTATAAGAAGCTCAACTCTCAGATCGCCAAAAAATTAAGAAACTCCAGTACTGGGAAAACATAACTTAACAAACTATTTATTTTAATAAAGGAGATCGTTCGGATATTTAATTTGATTCCCTGCTGTTTCCTGTATCACAATTCTCGGAAGGTACTCGAGTAATGTCTAAACTTTGGAAAGGCTTCAAAGAACTTTTTTTTGAATGTTTAGGAGGGCACTGCAAGTAATTATAAAGATTGTTATAGAACCTTTAAGAAACTCGTAAGAAACTCTGAGTACTCAAAATCTGACGATTTTAAGAAACTTTGAGTGCTGGCTAAAATTGTTAGTTTCTTATAGAGAATACGTGTACCGAATTAACATGGTAAATGCAATATTTGAAATGCACACAAATTCAAAGCCATTTCAAGATCTTGCAATATGTCTAAATTCAATGTGGTCCTTGACACCAAAGCACACAACGAAATTTCGTAGATTGGTAATAGAAACAAATTTGGACGATTTTAACAATAATTCTCTTTTTATTGGGTCACACGGTAGCTGTGTATTTTTATGTCATGAAAGTTATTTTTTCATTCATAAACAGCTTTAGATGTTATGTCGCTCATTTTAATATTTTCAATTAAATTACATTCGTTGACCTTCAGAAGGCGATGTTTGGCAAGGGTTGCCCCATCTATTTTTACCCTGCCATTATGCAAACTGTTGCACTGCATAATAATAATACTGTTCTTCGAAGAAACAATCCTATTCGCTTTTGCTATTTGTGCCCTGCCAATAAAATACAAATTGTTATACTGGAGCGAAATGTAATACTTTTCTTGTAAGGAACAGTGCTGTTCTTTCCTTACCAATACAAGCTGTTATACTAGACGAAATTCAACAATTTTCTTTGAATGAGCATTGCCTTTTTTGCAGCCAATACAATAATAATTTTGTTTTGAAGAGCAACCCCTTTTCATTCCAGCGATTGTATTTCTGCCCTGCAAATATATCGGATGACCCAACAAACTAAAAGTTTTTGAAAAATCACTAAGATTTGATTACGTGACCGATTTTGAAATGTTTTTGTGCATTTGGGTTAAGGACCAAATGAATTTACGAGATCTTAAAAAGTCTTGAAATGGCTTTGAATTTGTGGGAATTCATGCTTTTGGGAGCCACCTGGTTTTAAAGCAATACTCCAAAATCAGATTGAATTTTATTCCGTTCCTTTGCTCAGTTTATTTGCTTATATTCTTTATACTCTTAGGACTCTAAATTTCATACGAAATTGCAATATAGTATTTTTCTATAAATACATTGTTTTGTGGAATAACATCGCTCAAAATATGGTTGTCAAGCTGTGATTTCATCGTCACTGTTCCTTATAAATAAAATAGATGCCATCCCTAAAATTTGTTTGGTCTCGGACAAAAAGCACAAAAAGTAATTTTTAAGATCGACAACGTAATCAAATTTTGGTGTTCAATTTTTTGGCGCCCGGTATTCTTCTTTGTACATTGCACTAAAACGCCATCGAATGCTGTCCATTGAAATAGCAGTCTTTTTCGATTTCTTTACGGGTGCAACTGCTAGGGAAGATTGATTATAGATGGTGATGCGATCAAAAAGTTGGGATCTATCCACACAAACCCATCTCATCTTACCGTACCTATAAGAAACATCTTCCTCCTATGCTCAGAACTTCAGAAGGGAGTGGCCAATTTGAATCTGATAAATTTTTGAATCTAATTGAACATGCCGCTATTAAACAAGATAGTTGCCAATATTATTGCCTTGATAACCCCCCCCCCCCCCTCTAGTAGTAATTTATCGTAGGCCTCTATAAAATCTGTCACGTTTTTACCTTGGGATGCCCGGTTTATGTCCACTGATTTTGAAAAAATTTTATTTGACAAATTCTCTTATACACGTATGTTTTCATAAGAAGAAGAATTTGAGCAAGTACTGAAAGTTTTTTAAAATTTTCAGATTTTGAGTACTCGAGAGTTTCCTACAAGTTTCTTACGAGTTCCATAACAATCTTCTTGTTGACTTCCTTTGCCCTCGTGAACATTTCAAAACGAAGTTTTTTAAAGCTTTTCCGATGTTTAAATATTACTCAATACAAGCATGGGCGGTAGGAGACAGGTAAAAATTAGGCAAGAGTATGCTACGGATTTCCTTGACTAAATTAAATAGTTGCTTAAATAATTTTTTCCCAGTACTGGAGATTCTTAATTTTTTTAGCGATCTGAGAGTTGAGTTTCTTATAAAGAGTTTCTTATGAAAAAAATACGTGTACATATTAATCACTCTATGCGCTAGCTTTGTCTTCCACGTGAATTCAATATTGAATACGTTTTGTTGAATCCTTCATATTTCATTGGAAATCTTTAACTAATGCAATTTTGCTGTCTCAGTCATTCTCGAACTTTTTAGGGAAAGACTAGTGTTTAGTAGCTGGTTGATTTCTGCCGTTTTTGTGTAATTGGGCAGATGTTCGAAGCGTTTCATCCTGCCGGGGGTGAATAACGCAGTCACGCTGAATGATAAATCGCTAAAAGTGGGTAGTTTTCCGAGGAAATTGGCATAAAGGCACATTTTAACAATTAGAAGTGGGTATCTTTCTGAAGACAAAGCTGCAGACCCCAGTCCGGCCGCAAGTCGTGAACCCTCGTGGGTGGAGAAGGGTACTTTGACGTCAAAATATAGGGCTCTCTCGTAAAAGGTGAGTCGGAAATGTGACCCATGTCCCCCGGTTCCTTCTTTTTAGCTATGCCGCCATGTAATGGGATCTCAGGATCTATCAGGATTGATGATACGTTCCGAAATCAAGAGAACAGTGAAAAGAACGAGGGCATCGAAAGAACGTGTTGTTAGGGTGGCGTTTTCTTAACCCTCAATTATTCGTAAATCTGCCGGGTGAGACAAAAAGGTATCGGCGTTTGCCTAGATGCACGATCAGAAAATTGTTATGTAATTGAAAGGCTTTGAAAATAGAAATAAATTATTGATCACATTTCGCCCAGTTTTTATCTTCAACACAATGAAAACGAGCGAAACTATACTACAGGGAGGGAAAAGCAAAAGGCAAATATGTCTTCAACTACTTAGTGGTTCTTCTTGCCATTAGTTTGTTCACTCGTTACACTGAATGATGTTGTTTTTTTGTGGGTGTACATGGGTTAAGTCCGAGGAGAACGNAGTATAAGGTTTTTGGGCAAAAACTTTCCCAAAAATGGTGATTCATAGAAAAACTGTTACAAAATTGTCAAAGTTTCCAATTGTAAAGATGGGATGGAGAATATCACAGAATATTTCACAGAATATCAAAACTTCTATGTTAATACCGGCAACCAACAGAGAAGCATTCTAAGCCAAAGTAGAGGGCGTGTTCTCAAAAAATTTTCTTCCCTCTCATATAAAACCCCCCAGTTAATTTGTCCTGGCCTCACCGCTGACACCTACACATTGTAGAAACAATACAGTGCACTTCTCGAAGAATTGCACAGAATTGCAAATACACACATACTAGTATTCCTTGTCAATTTAGATTCTTGCAGCGCCAAAACCCTACGTTCAAGCAGGCCCCCATTAATTTCCACTCTTCCACTGCTGCTCGTAACCCTACCTGTGACAAACAAAAATTTCTGAGAAGAATGTTATGTGTCAGTTCTCCTATTTTGTAGTGCCCCTTTTTAAGTGCCTGCCCCCGCCGCTTCGTTCTCCTTCCGGCGCCTCTGCCTCAATTATTCGTAAATCTGCCGGGTGAGACAAAAAGGTATCGGCGTTTGCCTAGATGCACGATCAGAAAATTGTTATGTAATTGAAAGGCTTTGAAAATAGAAATAAATTATTGATCACATTTCGCCCAGTTTTTATCTTCAACACAATGAAAACGAGCGAAACTATACTACAGGGAGGGAAAAGCAAAAGGCAAATATGTCTTCAACTACTTAGTGGTTCTTCTTGCCATTAGTTTGTTCACTCGTTACACTGAATGATGTTGTTTTTTTGTGGGTGTACATGGGTTAAGTCCGAGGAGAACGAGAAGCTGAGGAAGCTGTTATTTCTACTCTGAGGAAATGAGAACTCAAAAGTGTTCTTGCAAGGAGGAAGATCTATAAACGCGCGGTATCGAGGAGGATTTCCTTAAAGCGCGAGGTCACGAGGAGGGTGGAAATTTTACATCCCATGTACACCCACTCTTTTGGCCGTAGCTTTCGCCTCACCTCTGAGGCCTCTTCGACGAAGTCGTTGAACGAAGTCGTTGAACGAAGTCTTTGAGGAGGCCTCAGAGGTGAGGCGAAAGCTCCAGCCAAAAAACAACGTTCAGTGTGACGAGTGAACAAACTAATGGCAAGTAGAACTACTTTAAAGTTCCTACATAGTTAAGGACACCTCCCTTCGGATCAGATACGAGTTCTTTCAAATTCAATACAAACTATAAGATGAAGAAATATATCGTCCCTATGTTGGAAATACGAGCATAACTGATTTTACCTTTTTAGATGCTGCGTTCGTCATAATTTTGAAGCTGAAAACAGAACGAAGATTTAGCGAATTTTCTAGGGCATTTCAAAGCATTTTCAGAAACATTTCACCTGCAAAGTCTCTATAACTCTGTAACAATATAACCAATTTTGGGGCCTTTGCAAGTTAAGGGGCCTTTGCAACCGGCATGCTTTGTGAATACATCCTTTTGTGGTCTCTTTGTTGTCGCCATTTTAATGGTCCACTAAAATGGCTGACAGCAAGGAGATGGTACGTGCAAGGCATGCCGGTTGCAAAGGCCTTTCTAAAATGATCTATGATTAATTAAAGTGATTGTATAATTCTTGATCGAATATTTAAGCAAAATAAAGTTAAACTTATTTTATTTTATTTTAGCACTTATTTTAGTTGTTATTTAAAATCTTATACCATCGGTCGGTGTAAAATTCTGTGACCTATTTTTTTGAATGGCATGGCTTAAAAGAAACTTTAGCTGCTTTGTAATAATTCTACAGTTGGGCTTTTCAGAAATAATCGATTATTTCAGAATTATAGTAATTTTCTTCTTTCTGAAGATTTCAAGAAAAGTTTTGAAAAAAAAACTTAAAACCATCATAATTTCTAAACTTTTTGAGGAAACATAGAATAATTTTCGAGAAAAACATAGTTTATGAATGTCTACAATATGGTATCAATCGCAAGTCTTTCACTCTTCTGGTTTAGAATTTAGAAATTTGATGACGTCACATCCTCAAATGAGTTGAAATATAAAACAGGCTGTAATTTCGAAAAATATTGCAGATTTCAGGAATGTCCAACGGTAGAATTATAGCACAGTAGGTGAAGTTTCTTTCAAGCCATTCAATTCGAAGAAATAGGTCACAGAATTTTATACTGACCTCTTTACGCCAAGTTAAAGATTTGGAACCTCAAACTGAGCGGCAGACCTCCGTCCCGTTGCAAATCACTATCCCCCCTGACTCTCGCTATTTTACCGTATTTCTCAATTCATGATCTAATCTGCTGTTACTACAGTGCGTTAAGCGCGACACAGAGCTTGTTATCATAAATATTTCAATAATGTGGAAGACGAACGGACAGTTCATTCACGCCTTTCATATACACCTGGCGTTGCATCCTCGTACAAGTGTGAATGAAGTTTTTCCGTACGATGTAGGATGTATGTACGAAGACTCTAACGCCTAAAAGCTATGCTTATTTTACTGTAATCGACAGATAAAATATCAATTGTAAACCTATATTTATTACCTAAATTCATTATCTATATATATGACGTGATCAAATGACGTCATTTCTTAGAAAAACAATAAAATTAAGATTTTTTCCATATTCTCTAATTGCTTTATGGTTGAACTGAAAATTTCATCCAGTTATCTTACTTTTGTCAAGAATTATCTTGGTTTGAAGTTATAAAGGGTTTTACCGTAAAACAAACAAGATATTAAAACTGCTCTCTCAGAAAACTGTTATATGTCCAAAACTATATGAGATATCTTGAAGAAATTTGGATAGAAGATGTTAAATAGATAGTTAGGAAAAGTCATAAAAAATAATAAGCCTAGAAGTTAGCAAAACAAAATTACCCAGACAAACATGGTAAGGGGGTCCAGATAGGGTTAAAGGCTCTTATCCTACCTTGGTCCTTTGCGTGCCCTGTTTTATGAAGATGAAGATTTTTTGTGGTCTACCCTAAATGGCTGCCACAATAGAAGTGTACGCGCAAAGGTTGCTGGTTAAATAAATCCTTTAATTTCGTTTATTTTTTTCCTCTTAGCTGACGGTTTACATTGGCAAACGAGACTTCTATGATCATATAGACTACATTGAACCCATCGGTAAGTTGAACATTTGATATTTGTAACATCGCTGGATGTATCAAATGAGTCAAAAATCTTTAAAACTTTAATTTTTTCTGTTGTCTCAGCTATTGAAATTAAACCAAAGAAATTCCTGAGAACAATGCAGGACTAAGAAGTCTTTGTTCCTCACTGCTATTGACGTTACCACTATTTGTGCGATAACAAAGGGCTATCAGCAGTTTGTCAGCAAAAATTCAGGATAGCGTATATGCTCAGCTCATGTATTTATATGGACTCAATGCCTTCGAAAAGGATTTTTTCATATTTGTTGAATAATTGAACTGATGCAATTTTCAAACACCGCATGTTTCTTGGTCTTCCGGTATAAAAGCCATACAAGATGCAAATATAGGAGCGAATAATTTGGAAAAGTTTTTCTTTGATCAAAGCAGAAAGGAGGTTGGTAATTTAGAAAAATCTAGCGCAACTACAGTCCATGTGCCAGCTGGAAAATCGAATGTTGCTATATGATGAATAAAATCTCGTTTGAAAGGCTGAACCCTTGTGGTCACTCTCCAAATCGTTTTGATAAATTCTTCGTTGCATAGCTGTTCACCCCCTGTAAATCGGACATTTTATTCAGAAATTATGAGCAATTTACTGATTATGAGCCTCTTCCAAATATTGGAAAAGATGTCCAAAAACCGTTGTCACTTATCTTCATCTTTCAGAAAAGTTTTATCTAGCATTTCAGCCGTTTCGGCACATTTTGTACGAGGCCTCTTTTAGAAAATCGCTCATAACTTCGATCGATAATTGCGATTTTGTAAATGGGAAAGATTGGCGTCTTTATTTGAGGATTTTGACTTTCAACAAGAATTTGAATATTTGATTTACTAAATGACTAAGGAAGGTACATCCATAAAAACAAGGAGAAGGTCTTTTACTTACCTTGTACAATCTTCAAGATCCTTTCCTTGCCACTGTGTACGTTTTCGAGCGTTTTATTGAACCGTCTAAGCTATTCTACAAAGGAATCTAGGTCGAGCGATATTTGTATACATTTTGTAGAAATCTAACGAATTTTAAAATGTACACAACAGTGACAAAAACTCTAATGCTGTTCAGTCGAACATTTAGAAAAATATGTATAAAAATATTTCGATCCAGACTCTTGAAGGGCTAAAAGGTCTATTAAAGGGAATAGGCACAGCTAAGTACTGAGTGGTCAATAAATAGGCTAAAGAAAAGGCCTACACATAATTGTTTCTTTAGCTACACAATAAAATGGCACGCGCCAAGGTTATCAAATCCAATAGGCTATTTTCACCACTTGACTTTTGCCAGCTTCAACTATGTCGATTCTCTTTAATGTACCAATAATAATAATAATAATAATAATAATAATAATAATAATAATAATAATAATAATAATAATAATAACAGCAGGAAAAGAAGGAAAAGAAGAATTAGGACCGATATTAACAGCAGGAAAAGAAGAATTAGGAGAAGTAACTATTCAGAGAGGAATCTTCCAGGGTGACTGCGGGTCCCCACTACTGTTTGTGATTTGTCTTTTACCAATGTCGATGGTACTGAGAAAATGTAAGGCTGGATATCAACTTGAAAGGGGAAAAACGAAAGTAAATCACCTCCTTTTCATGGATGATTTGAAGTTATTTGCAAAGGATGAAAATGAGATTGACTCGCTGGTAAGAACTGTGAGCATTTTCAGTGAGGACATCGGTATGAGGTTCGGGGTGCAGAAGTGTGGAGTAGTTGTAATGAAAAGAGGAAAAGTTGTGAACAGTGATGGTATACAACTGCCGAACGGTGAAACAATTAAAAGTATCGGCGAAGAAGGATATAAGTATCTTGGTATGCTAGAGATAGATGAGATTATGAATCAAAGTATGAAAGAGCTTGTACAAATGGAATACCTACGAAGATTGAAAAAGATTCTTAAATCAAGATTGAATGGAAAGAATATAATCATTGCAATAAATACGTGGGCTGTGTCATTGCTGAGGTATGGAGCTGGTTTGATAAACTGGACGAAGAATGAACTACAACAACTTGATAGAAAAACGAGAAAGAAACTGACCATGTATGGAGCGTTCCACCCCAAAAGCAATGTGAATAGACNAATAATAATAATAATAATAATAATAATAATAATAATAATAAATTCTTTCATTTAAAGTTGGCTAAGAAATTTACATTATTATAAGAAGAATACAATTTACAATAGAAAACCTAAATTGGGATAAAACATGTTTCATAATCTGCAGTTGCTGGCTTGGCATTTATAGGCTTTAATGAATCTTCTAAAAATCTAAGGGAGTCTGAATATTTTAGTTCTGGAGGTAGTGTCTCCCATACTCCCCCCCATAAATCTGACCGTATCGGTTCTAAGGCAAGTTGTTTTCACCTTCGGTAGTTCTTGTTTATTAGAACACCTAAGATTGTAAGGCGTTTCTTTTTCCTCGAAAATTTGCTTCATAAGGCTATGATGTGAAACGCTTGTAATTTGTTACTAGTTTTCGCTTTGCGTTCTCACTAAAACTGAAAAATATTGTTTTATCTGTTTAAACTGGAGACCTTAAAAGCTCTCGAAAGTGCAGAGACACTCTTTCGGTTATTATCAGACCATTCATACAATGCGAGCAGTGTCTGAAAATAGAATTTCAGTATGTACCGGGTGAGTCAAATAAGTATTGGTGTTTAAAAAACTATATAATTAAGAATAATTCACCAATATCATCGTACTATACGTCATTTTATGGTGAAAAGGCTAACTTGGCTGTTAAAATTAGAGAAAAGGTCATTTTGTTCTAGAGTTATCAGCAATGTTGTCACAGTGCTGTTTTTGAACATGGTGGAGGAAAAACTAGCCTTGTTGAGAAGAGCTTCTCTAATTTTCAGCTTATTAACCATGACAAGGAGCACAAACAGCCTTCAGGGTGGAGAGCAAACGATACAAATGTGTCCCTCGCATTTGCATGGCTTATTTAAGCTTTTTAGAATTTTTTTGATGCAATTGCCATCACTTCAAAGCTGCAGACTTGCAAAATTTGGTTAATAACCTCTAGTCAGTTTTCAAGCTCTTCCAAAAACAGCTTCTACGCAAAATCGCCAATAACTTCAGAACAATATGACCAATTTTAGTGAAATAGCTTTCCACATCTAACTCAGCCTTTCTGCCACAAAGTGAACCATAGTACGTTGAACTTGGAGAATTTTTCTTGACTGTATATTCTTGCAAAGGCCTAAGCATTTTTTTACTTTTTTTTTATTTTATTTTTATTTTATTTTTTTATTTTTTTTATTTTTTTATCCGATCTACTATACTATATACCATATACTATATACTATATACTATATACTGTATACTATATGCTATATACTATATACTATATACTATACACTATATACTAGATACTATATACTACATACCACATACTATATACTATATACTATATTAATTGCTATACCATACCATACCATACCATACCATACCATACCATACCATACCATACCATACCATACCATACCATACCATACCATACCATACCATACCATACCATACCATACCATACCATACCATACCATACCATACCATACCATACCATACCATACCATACCATACCATACCATACCATACCATACCATACCATACCATACCATACCATACCATACCATACCATACCATACCATACCATACCATACCATACCATACCATACCATACCATACCATACCATACCATACCATACCATACCATACCATACCATACCATACCATACCATACCATTACTATACTATCTTTAAATTTTGCGCTATCAAAAGATTCCTAAAATCATTTTATTATTTAGTTGACATTTTTTACAATTTTATTTTATAGATGGTGTTGTTCTGGTTGATCCTGATCATGTGAAATCAAAGAACGGTGAGCTTTGAATTATTTAATACTTCTTACTTGCAATAAAATTTGAGAATTATCCTTACACAAGAAACAAATAATTTGAGGTTTTATGGTAAATTCTGCTCAGAGGTGAACTTCGTGTAGTCATGCACGGCTATAGAAATTCCATTGATAACCATGTTGATCCTTTTCACTGCCATGGGAATTTCTAGTGAAAAACAAGGGCAGATTTTGTAACAAAAGCACCCGTTGTTCTTGATTCATACGCCAATGCAAAACAATTAGCGACTGTGTACAAAAAGGAATACTATGCGGTTATTAAACGATTACTCGATCCATGCTGGAAAATATTTGGACCGCAGTTTGACGTACGAACCAAACGCAATGAGGTCCGTACAAGAAACTAAGGCCCCGTTCACACTGCTCCGTTTTTGTACAAAAACGGAGAGAAAAACATCCGTTTTTGTGAAAGTGTTCACACTGATCCGCACAAAAACAGCACAAAAACGGAGGTTTTCGAAAACGCTGTCGAAAGTGGATATCCACAAAAACGGATGTTTTTGAAAACGCCCTGGATCAATGTGAACGCACAAAAACGGAGGTTTTTGAAAACGCTGCAATATTGAACAATGAGGTTCACAAAAACGGAGCAATGTGAACGCACAAACACGGATGTTTTTCGCTCCGTTTTTGTAATCAAGCAGATCAGTGTGAACAGACAAAAACGGATGTTTTTCCCTCCGTTTTTGTACAAAAACGGAGCAATGTGAACGGTTAGCTTCGATGCGACAAAAACAGATATTAACAAAAACGGAGCAGTGTGAACGGGGCCTAAGGTTCGAATATTTTCCAGCTTGGATCGAGTAATTGTTTAATAAAGGCTTTATTGTATGTCATAAATTTATCAAAAGCATTGCTTTAAATTTTAGCAGTGTTCTACTTGCAATCTTGTTCTTGTTCATCATCGTTTTTCGACGCCAACTACGTTTGCATTTTCTTAGTTTATGACTTTAAATTCTTCTTCAAAGTTAACAATAAAGAAGATTTCGAGGACTGAGCTCAACCTTTGGTGTCCATTTTAGCCTAGGCCTAGGCCTAAACAATGTTGTTGGTTTCTAAAGCAATGCCGGTCCAATACTGCTTCGAAAATACGGCTTTTGCGGACCGATCAAGAACCAATCAAATTGCCCCGTTGCTGGTCCGAGGAGCCGCATTTTCGAACTCCGTATAAGAAAAGGGATTTCTACAGCCGATTAGTCAAGCTTCAAATGTGAATGAAGCAAAAACAAATTGCAAAAGTTTTCCAAACTAAGATGGCTAACTGACGCTCTGTGCACGCGAAAAAGCGCTGTTGGGAGAAGACAGAGTACATATCGGAAGAAGAAGATGACGATATATCATAGCTCCGGTCAATGAATATATAGATTTGATAAAGATTTTCAACGAGCTCTGTGTCCCAAAAAACTGTATACAAGTTTGGAAATTCTGACTTAAACCCAATTACCCAAAAATGATTTGTATGCTAATCCTCAGTAGCTAAATTAAATTTTGGTGTTTTTTCGCCATTATCACATCGGTAAACGTGGTTGTAGAGCTATTAATCGTCGAGCGTAAGATTTACTCGTAGGCCCAAACCAGAACGTCCATTATCAGAGCCCTGAAAATGGCAAGAAACGCCAAAGTATGGCAACTCTCGATGTTCTCATAAAAAATTTGCTGCTGATTTCAATTAAACAAAAATTGAGAAAAATAAAACAAAGGATTTATTGAGAAATTGTATCACTATTCGTTATTTGTCAAGGGAATTCTTTACCTTTACTGCAGTGAATCAGTTCTTGCCGAAATTGCAATTTGATTTAAAGTAAAAGCGATTTTATTAATGATAATGTAATATGCTTGTCTCTTGGCGGAAGCTCTTGTGGTCAGAATTTTTCAAAGTTGTATACAGTTTTTTGGGCACTCGTATATACTTGCATACGTTTCGATGTCGCTTCATCAGATATGAAGAGTTCTGATTAAGAAGAGTCAAAAGTTTAAACATACATTCTATAAAATTCAAAATCTCGAAAGAAGGATTGATCTAAACATCTGCTTCCGGAAACCATGTATCTAATCTAGAAGCTGAAAAATGGCCATTTCAGGTCTCGAATCTTTTTTGTGTGTGATTCAAACATTGAATTTTCACGGGGATCTTCAAAATCAGCCCTATGTATGTTTTATCATGGCTAGTGTCAAAAAGTGGATAATTTTTTTGGCTTACCTGGTTCTGTTTATCAAACAACATGTGCTCGATAGGCCGAGCTTGGCAGTTTCTCGATCTCAAGGGACAACTGCATTTCAATAAATAGCACATACGCTAAAGCCTTCACGATTCCCCACAAACTTTTGCATCTCTTGAAACTCATAAAAAGAGAGCAAATCAGTCTGTGTTTAGATAAGTAGTATCTTATGAATGCTCAAATTTCGTTAGATCAAAAGCAAATCTTGATAAATCAGATCTTACGGTTTCTTAGCCTCAAAGGACCTCTGCACTCCAAAAATTTTCATGAACTAAGATTTTGATCAAATTCACATAAAATCCTTGCATTCCTCGATACTCCAGATAAGAAGAAATAATAAATGCAGAGATAACGAGTTTCTTACGAAAACGACAAGGAATTTATCTTGTGATATTTGATGTCGCTCTTGATGCCGGTTAAGGTCAGGTAACCTTGCTAAATAATTCATAAAAGATCAAGCACATCGCCAAACATGATAAATCGTAAAGAAGGCCGATTTCAAAGGTTGATAATGGAATCTATGGTCCATGGTCTATGGCTAAAATCCCAAATGCTGATCCCAAATTTCTGTTTTTATTTCAAAACAGCATCTTCATGCAATTATTTAATTGGTTTAGGTCTCACTGACAATTGCTACGTATCCATTGCCCTCAATATGGCGAGTGTGAATATAAGGACCATTTTATGCAACTTTTTGCAAGTTTCTATGCTATCTACATTTTCTGCAGTTTTACACCAAAACAAGATTGCATCGTGTTTTCGACGCTTCTGAAACGTCTGTACGATTTATTCAGAAATATTTACAATCAAGTGTTCAAATTTCGTCGCAGTTAATCCAAGTATTCAATTATTTAGACAATAAGACTATGCAAAATTGCTGAATTTTGAGAAGTTAGAAAACGGATTGCTTTTGCTGTAATGTTAGCATTTCATTCCGTCCAAGGGCCTGTTTGTTGAGGAAAAGTATTTCACCTTCTAGTCTGTGAGCTGCCAGGTGGAATGAAATCTACACATGTTTATACCGAGTGTCCCAAAAGTTTNAGTTCTGAATCTGGCTATTTCTATTTACAATTCTACTTACATGCTAAGCATTTCTACTTACAGTTTGGCATATCTTTGGAAGAAATTAGTTATCTGAAAATGGAGTTACGAGCTACAACATTTCATGTTCATGTTGAAGGCCAAACCAGAGACGTTTGTACGCCTTCCTGCATCATCGCGGTAAAGGGGGACTCCCCGGATATGACAAATCCTCAATCACCCCTCAAATGCGACATGTCTCTTTACCCCAAACATTCCAAGTTATATAAAGACCGTATCAGAGAAATCCTTACAATCCTGGCAAAGTTTTCATGTATTTTAATCATCGTTTCTTTGTTTTCAGTTTTTGTGCATGTGCTGGCCGCGTTCAGGTAAGTTTAAGTCTTCATATGAACTTTATCTTTGTTCCAATTGCACTTGTTGCAAGGAAGATCCTTTTACCTGTTGACTTCAACCTCTAACAAAGCTGTCAAAATTTCCCTAGATAGGTCTTGCAGATTTCTATATGAAGGTAATCTCTGCTTTGATAAAAGCTATCAAAATTTGAGACATTTTTGATAGAAAAATATAGGTAATTTTCGATGCACAGGTTGTAGCTATGTTTGATAGGGTTAGCAGTTATAAAAAAGCATTGAATTTAAATTTATTGATTATAAGGCTAAATTATTCAAGAAATTTGAAAAAAATCTTCGCAATTTTCTGATGATTGATTTACATTAACACAGAATCATCATATTTTGAAAAACCAAAAAGTATCAGACTGCCCGTCCCGAATGAAAAACTCATTAGTTTTTGGCCAGGACGTTTGGGTGCTAAAGCGATTGAATGTTTGTGTGAAGGACATTAAACTTTGAAAGTAGATAAACTTAAGCCACCCTTTGTGGCAATACCACCCCCACATTGGCCTGCAGCCAGTTATTAGACTTCCTGAGACGATGCCGCTAGGCAGCCAGTTATGGAGTCTGGTAATGACCCATAGTGTTCTGGCCCGTGAGTTTGTGGTAACATGGCCGCCAAGGTAATCTAAACGTACTTTCTGATGTTTTAGCTGGTTTATTGATGTTGTTTTCAAACGAATTTACTAGTCGATTTATTGCTGTTGTTCAAATCTACAATCTAAAGTCGTGGCAGGCTAACATTTGCCCTCGTAAAGCCGTGGCCACACGAGCAAGCATACATTTGTGAAACATTGGAGAAGCAAAATGTCGTCCATTTGGCCACGTCGCAAAACATTACTTGACAACAACTCTTGCTAGTAACAGGCATGAACATTTTTTTGAATTTTTTCAAAAAACATGACCCTACAAATTCGGCTTCATTCGGCATGTTTTGCGACGTGGCCAAACGGGAAAACTTTGCTTGGCAAGCAAATCTCAAATGTTTGGCGAACAATGTTAGCTCCTTTTGCTAGGGCTTAAAGACCCATAGTTAACCATGATCCTTTGTGGCCCCAAAGTCGACTTTCGTAGGATATGAAAGTCGCTGCTGGCCTACGTTCCGTTTGTTTTGCTTTTAATTGGGTGCGCAAATGGTCATTGTTAGCGTTGGGTCTTTAAGGATTGTTGGTGATGAGAATGCTCCGATCCTGTTTATGTATTATTTTTATGTTTATTTATATTTAGGTATGGACGAGAAGATCTAGATGTTCTTGGTCTCACTTTCCGAAAAGATTTGTTTCTGGTGGGTACCTCAATCGCATTATGTTTTCCCTTCAAATCGAATCATGTTTTCTCTCTCATTTGCGCTAATTTAAGTCGCGTTTTAATCGATAAATTTTTAGCAGCAGAAATATCATGCTAAATGCATTGTTACATGACAATGTGCATTCCTTTCTGACAGTTAAATCCAAGTAAGATTCTTATTATAGACAAAGAAATCAATCTGCTAAGCATCTGTGGATTTTTGCAGTATGCTTCAAAACCAGATCTATCAATAGCACAGATCTGTCAATAGCGAGAACTACGATTTTGTTATCAGTCTAGGTGAGCTTCAATGTCATTCTTTGTATTATTCACAAATAATATAATTAATATCTTTTTTGTACCAGGCGAGGCAGCAAGTTTTCCCTCCAAAACCAGAAGATGAAGCACCATTAACAAGACTGCAAGAGAGGTTACTCAAAAAGCTAGGCAAAAATGCATATCCCTTTAAATTTCAGGTTTGTTTACAGTTATTTATTTTTAATTTGTGTTTAAGAATTATGAGAAAATATGATTTGGATGTGCTGTCGGGTGAATCAGAAAACATCCCCCCTTTGAATGGCTAGTCCTCTGAACATCATCGCAATAGTCTTAACTGATTTGCTTTACTTTGTGACTGTCATGTTGAGGTTAGATTTAATAATTTACCTAGCTAAAATTCGGCCATTCTGTTTTTAAGTTATGAGTTTTACTCTAAGAGGTTCATGCTTCGCAATGATTAGAGAGATCATGCTAGACCATTGGCTAACTGCATCATCTAAGCAATCGAAATTGTGAGTGAATGATTTCCAATCTACGAAGGCAAGATCATTGAGGAAGAGATAAGGATCGAAATTTTTCATTTGTCTGATCTTGATATTTTTATATTGTACTTTGAGCGAACTTCGGAATTTACGATCTAATCTACGTATACCAAACAGTGATCACTGATTCCAGTAATCAACACCCGATTCAACTACATTACAGGGAGATCACTGATCGCAATGCATGGTCTATGATTGTAGAGGTATGAGCAGTCAATCAATCGGTATCTTCGACTTAACCGGTACATTGTTTATTTCTTTTTCAAGCTGACGAAAGGTGCACCATCATCCGTGACGTTACAACCAGCACCAGGAGATACTGGCAAGGTATGATTATGCTAAATTTATGTAAAGGATACCCGGCATTACATTACCTGGGGTCGAAGAAGTGTCTGCAGCGAAATTTTTAGAAGGCTGCCCACTTTTTCTTCGTTCATATTTCCCCAGAGTGCCCCTTTTCATGGGAGTTTTTGCCGAAGATCTTCGATATTAACTGATTATTTAGCCGATGGGGGGGGGGGGGTACCCATGCCCATGTATAAGGAAAACGTGCCAAAATAGGAACCATTGATTAAGGAAAATTCAAGGTAAAATCCTCTATAGGAGCGGCATATTGCCTGTGTGCATTTTTGTGTGGGATGGAGGAGATTGGCGGAATATCGATAAATGGTTTAGCCAATTTCCACTTGGCGAATTATTACAGGTAGTAAAAGCATCCAATCAGAACTCCTTTCAACAGCAGCAACAACAACATTGTGGATGGATGGGTCATGTTTCCTTACTTTCGCCCAAAAGCATTCGTAGTGGAATCAATGATGAAATTCGAGAGAAAGATTCGTGGCGAAAAATTCGATTCGAAGAATTCGCCTTGCGCGAATTTATTTTCCTGTATTGCAAATCTGGCTCAAGGCACAAAGTCAAACTTGTGCTTTTGAACAATAAGAAATGCAAAAATATGGAATTTGATGTGCGCCACTGTTGATCATTTCATATCCCCCCTACCTTATACATGCTATGGCAAAATATGTAAAAATATGGCAGCGTTCAAAAAGAAACTCAAAACATGGAAGGGGGCAAACTGCAGCTGTACATTATGTCGTTAATAGGGCATTATATTATACCTTATATTATGTAATTAGTTTTAGTTTGTAGTTGGTTTGAATTAGTTATTGTGTATATATATATATGCTTATAACTATCTGTAAATAACCAACTTTAAAGAATTTTAAATGAAAATGCTATGTACACCCCTCGAGAACTAAGCCCTTCAGGCCCAATCTCCGTAACCATTCATCAGTTTCCCAGACAGCTCAGCTTACAAAATTTAAAGCAAAGAACTTCAACAACTCGAAATAGGTGGGGCTAAACTGCGGAAAAGTTTGGAGAGAGAATATTTAAGAAACTGTTGTCTATTAAAGACGATGTCTGATGCTCTACTTAAGTATTCTAAACGAAGCTGTGTTTGTATTAACAGAGGCTAATTCCTGGATGACAACCGTCTGTTCTTCCAAAATGTGGCTTTATCCTAACCTATAGATGAAGGCTACATTAAGTTACATGTCTAGATGCGAGGAAACAGATGGGTTGCTGTGTGAATAGAACTCAAAAGGACACGATTAGAAATTTTCCAAGCTGCGTTGGTTTTTGCCTGGTTGCTTCGCATTTGTATGGCATTTTTGTCAGCACGGTCGCAAAGGAGCTACGCCTGGCGTCTGGTTTAGGCCTATTGCGAATTGTCACGAAAATTGAATCAATTGCCTCGTATTCCTCTAAAAATTCACTGCCACAATCGCCTTGTTGTACTCTGTTATTTTAGTACTCGGGAGAAGGGGGTAAGCCCAAAAGTTCCTTGATGTGGAGGGGCATATTAACGGTTTTCTTGTGATACAAAGGTTGGTTGAGGTTCATTGGGAGTTCATTTCTATTGTCATAGTACTAGAGTTAAGACAATACGATTCTGACGACGATATGTAAATCAAGCTTATAGGCTTAAGGCCCTGTCACACTTGAAAACATGCCTGCAATGAAGTTGCGAAACAGGTTTCAGAAAATACTGCACCGTGTAGCATGCAAAAAGTGATTGATAAATTGTCGAATTAGCAACTTGTGTCGCAACGCCGTTCAAGTAGTTGGCAGATTGCCCCGTGTAACTTGTCATCTCTGCAACTTGCAAGGCAGTTTTTTTGCGCTCGCAACGATATCCAGAAGTAGAACTCAGGTCTACTTTCTGCAACGATTGCAAATATTTTTAGGGTCATTACACCGTATAACACCTGTTTTTGCAACTTGCATTGCAATCCTGAATTTCACGCACGCGCAGTTGATAAAGTTAGTCTGCCCCCAGTCTCCATGACAGTTGCGCAGCCTGAAGCATTGCTAGTTGCAGAAATCATTGCAGCGTGTAACACCCCAATCAAAATCTCCTTGCAATTTCCTCAATCGCAATTGCGAGACAAGTTGCAGAGAAAAATTGCACCGTGTAACACTAGCTTTACCAACGCAACTGCTCGCAACGCTTCAACATGCAAGGGACCCGAATGATTGAGCTTACAAATTAACGAAAAAAGATGAGTTTCAAATATTTTATTCAGATGTCAGTTACGCCATGTTACGCCTGTTACGCCATGCAATTTTTGTTAAAACCTGTCTCGCAATGCCCTAGCAAGCAGGATTCGTGCAAACTTTCATCGAGTAACGGGGCCTTTAAAGAACATTTAAGTTGCTTAAACCAGCCATACACAAGATCAAATCGATGTGTGCTTTTAAACAGGTGTAAAATTGATGAAGTGCAGATAAAACTTTTATTGCTAACTGTTTTATTTTCTATCCTGCAGCCGTGTGGTGTGGATTATGAATTGAAAGTGTATATGTCAGATACGGCAGATGAGAAAGAATACAAAAAGTATTATGAAGTTTCATCTTTCCATTTTCTATGCTATTTTATCAATTTCTTCAAAGTAACCCTTCAAAATAGAACGAAGTTTGTGAACCATGCTGTATATAAGCGCTTTAGCGTAGCCCTGTAATTGTAATTGTAAGTGTTACGTGGAAAGTTCTTACTCACCTCCAGATATACCACGGGCAATGACCCAACATGTTGATATTATGACCCAAATTGTATTCTTTTCCATTGTGTTGTTTTCTCTTGATAGTGTTGTTTTGCTTCGTCCTTTCATCCTCACAACTTGGCCTGAATGCCGCCATTATTCAAACACAGCTCAAACTGTTTTTCGCCTGAGCTCCTGCGCAGTGATGCTTCTCATTTCAAACTTTGAGTGGAAGTTTCAGATGAGAAGCATCGAAAAACTCAAGTTCAAGCACGAAAAACAGTTTGAAATGTAGTTTAATAATGGCGGCAT
The DNA here is from genome assembly GCA_004194415.1 of Aurelia aurita. Classification (NCBI taxonomy): domain Eukaryota; kingdom Metazoa; phylum Cnidaria; class Scyphozoa; order Semaeostomeae; family Ulmaridae; genus Aurelia; species Aurelia aurita. Next base: position 199,173 of record REGM01000255.1, on the reverse strand, counting down.
TCAGGCCAAGTTGTGAGGATGAAAGAACCCCAAGAACGATGAAAAAACAACACTATCAAGAGAAAACAACACAATGGGTAAGAATACAATTTGGGTCATAATATAGGCCACATCACCGGCGATAATACGCTGCAGAAAGATGATGTTATTTTGATTTTCTTTAAGGAACTCTGTTCGGCTTGCAATAAGGAAAATTACATATGCACCTCCAGTTCCAGCGCCTCAGGTATGTAAATGCGACTAAAAAATTATTCTTCCACGGGGCAATTTGACTAAATGTTGTGGCATTACTTTGTTTCCGTTTTCTGAGGGATTTCTTATCTCAAGAATTTGTATCCAACTTTCTTTTCTTTCGGATGGGGCAGAAGAAACGCATGCCGTTTGAAAGTATACTGTTGCCGAAATATCGAAGCAATATTATATGTTAGTACGTCACTGAGCTGCCGACATATTCAATTAATTTTAGAATTTTTCCTTTCTGAAATCGTTCATTTCATTCCAATTTTATAAGGGATTTCCTTGAGACGGTCTCTTCGAAAAACCTTGAAAAATGACCTAAAATCACGATCCCTAATATTTCTGCCTTACAGCAATGACTTCAACACATTTTAGCATGTGTTATCCTGTTGGGAGAATGAAAAAGTAATCCCAACTAGTGTAACAACTTTATTCCAGGGGATTCCATCCTTTCAGAGAATAAACTAAGGTAATTGCCATTGCTGTGAGGCAGGAAAACCGAAGAGATTTGATCATCACTTTTAGCCGATTTTTGAGACTTTTTGAAGGAGCCTTCTTGAGAAATTCTGTCATAACTTCGGAAAGGAGTGCCCAAGTTAAGTCGCCTAAATTTTCTTATCTAATTAAACATATCAGCTATTAAACAAGACATTTGCCAATATTATTGCTTTGATATTCAAGGAACAGTATTTTTTCAAATACCGTACCTTTAGCCCATTAAAACCATAAAAGCTACAGACTTTTGCTTGCTACCATCTTATAGAGCTTCAAAAACTGAGCGAGGTTTTCATGTATTGATCATGTGGATTTCTCTCTATCATTTTAGAATTTATGGCTGTTTTAATGTTCTTCAAAGCTTTACATACTGCCTCTCGTACATCGCATCCTTTCATAAAACATAAAAACGCTTAATGCCAAGAATAACGATGATATCAAAAATGCTCCCTCTGGAATTATGGCAAATTACCTAAAGTTCCTTTCGATCAATTCATTTGAAAGAATGCACAGTGATCCAGAAATGAGAAAATAGTNCTGTTTGGAGTCGAATTATCCCTTGACTGTTGATTTTTATCCTCATCAATTATGCCTTTCGACCACAACTCCTTATTGAATCCATATGTCATTACGCAATAGATAGTTCTTATCGCTAAATCTGCTCGACAAATGATCGAAGCAGGAGATAAGCGGATTTAAGGGAATGGAAAATGGACGTTGCGTAATGCAAAATCTTCCAGATGGCGCTTTTTCTGTTCTGATGATGGGAACGAAGCAGGCTGTCAAAGCTCAAGAAAGGTACAGGTTGAGTGAAAAAATATCCTGTGTTTGAGCCCTTACAAATGAAAATATAAAAAAACCACGTTTTTTATTTTTCCAAATCGGCACGCTAATAAGGGCATGCCTTTATATATTTTTTTCCCCTGCTTTTGCCTATTGGGAAACAGGAAAACAACAGAGGAAATGGACTTGAAGTGTCATGCTTACTTTGTTAAGAGACCAAAAAAGTAAAGTATGCAAAAAGGATAGTTGTTGATACGAGACTATTTAGCAAGAATTAGTTAAGATAAGTGTAAATAATGCATCATTTCTAATTTTTGTGATTTTCCCTAAACAAGCTCGTAGATAAGGACACTGCCTTTGTATTCGGGTATAACGGCATGCCCTTCTGTACGTAGGATACGTAGTGTCTTTTATACTATATGGTATGACATGAGCTATAAACTCGTGATACTCTCTTGACTGATTACCTAAGTCCCTTCTATCCCTGCGGTAAGCGTTGCTCAACTGTTGACCGAAGCAACATCAAGTCAATGAGCACAGGGAAACAAAGGACTAAGGTAATAAGTCTAGATACTCTATCCTTTGGTGACAAAAAATGAGACACATTTCAGTAGTTGGTGCGGAGGAGCCTCGTTTTCAAGATTTATCCAAAATTTTGATATCTTGTTTCATAAAATCGGATCTGTGTTAGTGGATATAGCCAATCGAATCTATTTTTCTGTCATCAGATTTTTGGTCTTTACTCTTATTTGGCTCTCATTATTATTTCCCAAAGAAAATCTTATATTTTTTTAAATCTTGGGTTCGTTAAATTATTGTATTTTGAAAAATTGATAGTAATTTTTGTAAAAAGACTGATACGACACTGGTGAGCGACGGTAAAATGTTTCACGATCGAGCTAACGTTGGGCGTTGCGTAACACAAACGCTCCTAAGATGACTCTTAATAAGATCAGTATGCCCACCAATCTAAGTTAGACTGTGAGATTGCCCACGCAATTCTTGGTGTGGTCACTTAAGCTTGCTTCAAACTGCAGGGTGTCTCAAAAAAAGTGTTCGACGTTTGATTAAATATTGAGAGAAAAAGTTACAGTGAACGGCCTCCATCGAAAGAGATCTTTTTCGAAGATCTTAAATTAATTTTAGACACCAGAATCTTGCAAATCCGCTGAATGTTCAAGGAGTTACAAGGTCTTGAAGCTCAAGTTTGTACGAAAGTTGAAACCAGAGGCTTCTCCGCAGCATTTGTAGTGAATGTAGCATGGGGCTGTCGTTTTTTGTTTCTAGTTTATTTCAGGGCAAACCAAATGGGATTTAGAAAGGATTTTCGATTACCAAACTCTCTCGAGCGTTAATTCAAGCGTATGGATGCTTTGAGGAATTCTGTTGAGTAATGTTTGAAAAAGCAAATTTTCACAATAGTTACAAGAATTACATTACTTTCGAAATCCTATTTGGTTCGCTCTGATATTAACGAGATGTATGGCATTGGATAACCTTCCTTTGCCTCGATTTTTGAGCTGTTTTGCATAACAGGTCGCTTTGGGGTCTCTGGTTTCAGCTTTCGCACAAACTTGATCTTTAAAAGCTCATAACTCAGTGAATTTTCAGCGGATTTGCAAGATTTCTGTGTCTCAATTAATTTAAGATCTTAGGAATGTGGGTATCTTCACATGGAGCCTGTTCATTTTATCGTTATTTTTCAATTTTTCATCAAATGTCAAACAATTTTTTGGGACACCCTGTAGAGTAAACATGCTTTAGAATGCATTAGAAATGTGACGGAAAAGAGCGTTGTAGTCATTTTGCGTTGTAAGCATTTTGCCTCCATTTGAGANAATAGTTACAAGAATTACATTACTTTCGAAATCCTATTTGGTTCGCTCTGATATTAACGAGATGTATGGCATTGGATAACCTTCCTTTGCCTCGATTTTTGAGCTGTTTTGCATAACAGGTCGCTTTGGGGTCTCTGGTTTCAGCTTTCGCACAAACTTGATCTTTAAAAGCTCATAACTCAGTGAATTTTCAGCGGATTTGCAAGATTTCTGTGTCTCAATTAATTTAAGATCTTAGGAATGTGGGTATCTTCACATGGAGCCTGTTCATTTTATCGTTATTTTTCAATTTTTCATCAAATGTCGAACAATTTTTTGGGACACCCTGTAGAGTAAACATGCTTTAGAATGCATTAGAAATGTGACGGAAAAGAGCGTTGTAGTCATTTTGCGTTGTAAGCATTTTGCCTCCATTTGAGATTTTTCGGCGCCTTTGAAGATTTCCTAACGCGTTTTGATGGAATGGAAAAATTCTGATTTCATTTGGCAGCAGTGAAACTTTGTTCACACTGAGCAATATTGTGATAGACATGCATTTGATATGCGACGGGAAAATGCGTCGAAAATATTTTTGCCTCAATTTCGAGATTTTATCGGTGCCTTCGACTTCATATAGATGGAATGAAAACAGTTTTGAGACCATTTGGAAAAGCTAACGCTTCTTTTACTGTGAATCTGAGAACAAGGATGATGACGATAAATATTTTCTTTCTTGTATCAGTTCATATCTTCTGGACTCAATTCATGTTTCGTAAAAAATAAATTAATAGCTATTGACCGAAATGCCTTGACAAATCCGGAACGTTCCTGCTCTAAACTATAACCATTCTCAACTCAACACTATTATCGAGGAAAACAAGTTATATTTATAGTCTAATGGCACGAGCAATTATCAAGATAGTACTTGAATGTAGTTTGATCAATAAGATTTGTATAACAAAGTGCAGTATACAAGAATCAGAAACATACACAAGGAACAAAGACACACGAGGGTTTCACATTTAAGTATTTTATCGAAATCATCATAATCATCATCACAGTCATAATCATCATCATCCATTTATTTACAGCAGGAGAAAGAAATAATAAAAGCTCTAACTACAGCTAATTCTATCAGGATAAAACAAAAACGTATATTCTGTTAGGAACCCAACCTGTGGTACATATACTTTGCTGAGCCTACAGTTCCATTTATCACCTTTCCAGCACCTTTTTGCTTTTTAAAAATTGGAAGGGTGGTTGAGTCTTTTCTGTCGTGTGGTAATGTTTGCCACATTCTATTTCCAAGGAAGGAGATAGTCTCGATTCCAAAGGACGTAGGCGTACGTTTGGAAGAAGTTGCGCGTCATTACCATGACTTAGGTTTCGCTGCATGAAAATTTCCTTTTTAAAGTTGGATTCAGATCAAATTTTATTTTAAAAATCTCATTCATAAGCAACTGCATGTTTCTTATATGGATTGGCACCGAATTAATTTGCTCCAAGAGAAAACCAAAGTCATGTTCGTAAAATGGAAAGCAGTACATAATACGGATTTCACATGTCCCAGCAAAGAGGAAACTGGTCATTAGCTAAATCAGGTTGACGAGAACATTCTAAAGCTTGAAAAATCAGCGAACTTCGATTCTAGATCCTGTTAAAATTCAGCAGGTTTCTGCTTCATCATATTCCGATTGACCTAATAAACGATAACTTTTTTAAGAAATCACCAAGAGTTTTCTTATATAAATTGGATTGAACTCTTCTTCTTTAAAAAAGAAGCTTTCAATTTCATTTTCATAAGAAAAGAAATCTTCACATGTCAACAGTTTGGAGAAATATTGGGCGTGGTCCTTTGTCAGTTGCCCAAGCGATGGATGTGGCAGTTAGAAAATTACAAGAAAGTTTTGATTTTCAACTCCACGAAATGAATCAGATGCACGCTTATTTTTGTTGCGATTGCAGAAAGCCGCAAAATTTGGCGCAGGTCTTCAGCGGTTTTTTGGGTGTTTTGGGAAGCGACCATTTTTAGAAATTTTATTATTATTATTATTATTATTATTATTATTATTATTATTATTATTATTATTATTATTATTATTATTATTATTATTATTATTATTATTATTATTATTATTATTATTATTATTATTCCTTGTAATCAACTAATTCATATGTGGAATAAGGATCACGATAAAAGGTGCCCAATGTGTAACGAAAGAACTGAATCAATGGCTCACTTACTGAATTCCTGCAGAAAGTGCAAAGATTTATATTCACGAAGACACGATCGCGTCGTAGAATTCTTAGGCCAAAAAATCCAAAGAAAGAATTCAACATCAACTTTATTTGTCAACAAGATGGTAGAAACAGCTTTTCCGCATATCAGAGATGCATTGCAACAGCTAACCCAAAGGAAGCCTGATATATTAGAGATAAAAATGAACAAGAGAGAATGCGAAATTGTTGAAGTCACTGTCTGCTTTGATCTGTATTTGGACACATCTTACAATGAAAAAGTAAATAAGTATCAACATTTGATAAACTTACTGAATGAACATGGAATTGCAACGCGTATCAGTGTTATGTGCTTTGGATCACTCGGGACCGTACATAAGAATATCAGGGGAAATTTGAAAAGGTTAGGACTATCAGGGGAAGAGACAAAAGAAACAATGAAGTGGTGCAGTGTGTCAAACATGATTTTTGGTAACATCATATGGCGAAATAGATGCAAAAAAGTGCATGGACAGTAGGACTGCTAATTTCTGGTGATGTGCAAGGAACATATTTGGCTATAAGACGTTTATTTACAGTTTGCTCTTAAGTTGTCAAATCATATCCGATATTATTATTATTATTATTATTATTATTATTATTATTATTATTATTATTATTATTATTATTATTATTATTATTATTATTATTATTATTATTATTATTATTATTATTA
>REGM01000255.1:181310-192446 GCA_004194415.1 Aurelia aurita | reverse complement strand
AAAAAGTGTCGCGCATTCGACGATGGAGAACAATGGAAGATCGCGCTGATTGCTCTCCCATAAGTTTTCTTTGTTGGATTGCGGTTTAAAACCCTTTCTTCTGCAAAGGCGCACATACACACAGGAATACAAGGGAGTTAGGTTCGAAAAACCGGTTAGGCTGGCCTAAATTAATTTAGGCGGTTCAATTGAATCATGAACTCACAACAAGGCAGGGAGAGACAAGACAAAGAAGACAACAACAAACAAAACAATGTAAGTAACTATTTATTTATTGATTACTTAATCGGTGTCCTGACACCCTTGGTCTCACTGTAAAATTGGAATTTGAGTGCTAAGAGGATTTCAAGTTGACGTTTGCACAAAAAATATGCAAAGATGTAATTTGTGGCTGCTGGCTGACAATAAATTAACAAGGAAGCATATGGAAAAAAAGATTTTGAGTCAAATTTGTTTGCATCCTTTGCAAGGACTTTTAAGCAAAACTTTGACATGACAGACACATATGACATGGCGTGAAGCTCTTGCGTTACACATCCTCATATCTGGAAGCGCCAGATCTTTTTGATTATTCAGGCACTAGTCAGATTGACTCAAACAAGGGCTCAAACTCAAAGTTGAAGCCTATCTTGTGCAACTGTATCAAAATGAGACAATTGAAGTTACACCTGCTCCACAGCACCCCCACAAACATGCACAACTTTTTTGGGACACTCTGTAGCCATTTGGATACTTGATACCCTCCAAAGACAACAGGACAGGGCCCGGTCAATAATCGAAAGCGCCAGACTCAAGGATAACTGGTCATGTGGCTGACTGAGCGTTGAAAATCTTATTCGATTCGATAGATTGGTTATGACATATAAGATTATGAACAAACTAAGCCCTGGAAGGAAAGCCTATGGGATAAGTTTCAGCAATGATCCTCGCAATCAAACTATGCAACAGGGCACTGTAGAGATCTTCAAATTCCCAGACTAAAAACAGAACATGCGAAAAAGAGTTATTACTATTCTGCTCTAAAAGTTTGGAACTATATTCCAATTGATATTAGAGACCTCCCGACTATCAGTCGCTTTAAAAAAGAACTAAGGGAGTACTCACAGAGCTGACTGAAAACGTCCATGTAAAAACACGAACCCCTGGAAGAACAGCATTTTAGGCTAACTAATAATTTATTTAATTTAACTTTATATCTGCTCTATGCTCCATGTATGTATTATATCTGTTATTGTTGCTGAAGGGTGGTTTCGTGTATAAAGAATTATTTCATATCATATCATATCATTTCAGAATGATGGATTCGAATGTAATTCGTATTCGTTAAATTTCTACCCTGAGGATTGTTCAAATACGCTACAATTTGGAGTTTCATATACCCGAACGTGCAGAAGCTGAATTTATTGCGGGAAAAGTAGAGCATGTTTCTACCTAGGCACCGGCTTGCAATGATAAAGTGATAATGTCTGTTGCTTTCATTTTGTTATTATCTTACACTGTGTTTATATTTGCAGATGTACTACCACGGCGAGACGATAAACGTAAATGTTCATATATCAAACCGATCAAAAAAGACTTTGAAGTCCATAAAACTGACAGGTAAGGAACCGTTTTAATAGAAATTTTAGATCGTACCGAGCGACCCAAAATGTACAACTTTTTAAAAGAATTTAAGTGAAAAATTGGATCACTTGCGGCATAGGATGAAAATTTTGTCTCCTTTTTGAGAGCGCACAGTGGAACAATGATGTAATGTCACAGCAGCCATTGCCCTACCAAAGCGACATGCTAGCATACCGGTATCGTGTAAACGGGGCAGGAAAAAATCACCAATTTACCCATGCCGGTTTCATGCCGGTGTCATCTCACACCGGCATGGTATCGACATCATGTAAACGGGGTTTTAAACTTGCTTTTGCAGATGGATTTTGATGTAATCAAATCATTCAATCAAATCTAATCATTCTTTTGCTATTGATTGACGATTTCGCCGGGCGAATTCATTAACCTTTCATTCTTTACAAAATTGTAGCGTTTTAGAAATTTTGTTGTATCCGTGTTATATTTGTTATATCCCGTCAAAGCAATTCGATTTGAGGTCTCGGTTGGAGATTCAGTCTCCCTTTAGTTACGAGGCTTATAGGTGATGGGACACCTTTTGGGCCTGGGCCATATTTTAGATGATAATTTCCTTATTTTAGCTGCGAATTTAAAACCAACAGTTCTGCAGAGGGAAATTTATCATTTGTAAAAGCTCTGTGGCAGCCATTTACCAGATCTGTATCCGCCATTTACCAGAACAAACCGCTCTCCCCAGTCTCCAATTCTAATTGTCGAAATGGTCTATTCCAACGGACGAAAATTCTGCAAAAATTAAAATTACTGGGGCTCGAAATTGGAACAGCAGATCAGGCTAAAATTTTGTAAGATTTCTATCTTTAAACCTTTCTAACCTCACGAAAAAAACCAGCTTCGTGGGTAACATGGTTTCCGATTAGGAATTTTGATGGCTTAACAAACAAAACTTTGCAAAGCTTCATAATTTTGCAATGAATGAAAGCTCAATGAAAGTGCACGGCAAAATTATCCATCCACGAAAAAAGATCGAGTAAAGATGGTGATGTTATCATACAGCTCAAAGTCCATTTGCATTTGCACAAAGCCATTTTACCCTACAGAAATATTTTCCTCCTATGTCCTATGCTCAACCTCGTACCCAGTGTCAGTGAAGGTTTTCCGTAAACTGCAACGTAACGTAACCTGCAGCGCGCCAAAGCTCTGGTTGGGAGGTGGTGGCAAATTTGTCCTTTGAAGATTTATATCTCTGCTCTCAAAGCACCAATCTCAACAAACAAGGTATCTATGTTCAATTCAACTACCGACTAATGTTTTAAAAATGATTTCGGATTGATTCATGCTAAATTCTGATCGTTAGGGTTGACCAAATCTGTATACTTCTTTTTGGGACACCCGGTAGGTTGTTGCAACGTCTTCATTGACCGTGGATCCTGTTAGGTTATTCTGCAGTTTGATTTGCTCTTTTCGATACAAAAGAAATTTCTCACCTGGAAGAAGTGGCGTTTAGTCGAACTAAAGAACGTTTGAATGTCTTGATATCACGATGAGTGGTGTTCAAATCGTGAATATTTCGAAATGTCGAATATGGGATTCGCGAGTACCAGCCATTTTGGGCCAAATTTTGGCAACTCGTCCCAAAGGTATCTGTTGATGGCTAGCCTCATGTTGAAAACAACAGATACCCTTGGGAACGAGGTTGCTCTTTGCTATCACTTGCATTCTTATACGAGGAACAAGGTATTAATGCAATAGGATAATTAAGCTGCGATTACGGTGTTGCTTAGACAAATCTTATCAAGTCTTTTAGGCCTATTTTCAACGATCTTGAGGTGAAAAATTTTCGTGCACATTTACCTATGTTGCCTTGAAACTATTTTTGAAAATTCTTGAAAAAAGATCAGAAATTACATCAATTACGAAAAGTTATTTTGGCTTCTCTCTCAATATATTTACTTCCTGAAAAAATATTTCGTTCGTCTCATAGAATTTTTGAGATCATATTGTCTACCAATAGCTTACAATTTGTAAATTATAGTGATTTTTAATCTATTTGGGTTTAACATGCTGTGAATGTACGATGGAAGATTATAAACCCCGTTTTTGCAAATGCCTAATTTACGCTTTTATTGCTATTTAATAATGCGACATAGCTGCAGATTAATATTTCTCGAAACATTCAGCCCAAAACAAGGCTCTTCAAGCTGTTCGTTGTCGTGTTCCAGCTGCAGAAAATAGGAAAATGTCTTGACACTGTTTGTGTGCAGAAAAAATACTGTAGGCATAATAGCAAAAGTAGTTTTATAATGGATGTACCGTGAGGGCTGCTCCCTTTGGTAATCCCATGAAAAATAAAGTATTGTAATTATACTCTATATCTTTGCGTTTCCAAACTATCAAAGACTTGATTGAGCTTAGAAATGCAGATGGATTGTTTATCCTAGTGCTAAATCTGTGATGGTTGGCTGAATTCTTAGGCTAACAAAATTGAACTCTCGATTCTTAGCCATATTTTCTTCTAGCGGATGCAGTTTCTGTAGGTTATATCCAGGAATTAATTTATTGCAATTTCGTATTCTCAAGTATCTGAATGTTTTCAGACGTCCCCAGACGGAAAACACAGAACATGGCCGATCTCAAGTAGCTCAGTTTGTGTAATCCTGAGATTTCAAAAGGTTTTTTGGAAACTTAGCGTTGCACAGGACAATCTCTTTTAACATTTCGGGCACGGAAATTGAATTGAAAATTTCCAACATTGTTTCCGTCGAAGCAAAAGGTTTATTCTGGTGCACCCATCTTTCTAATCGTCCCAGTAACGTGAAAAAGAGAGTTGTTGTGCACGCGAAAAGGAGCTGTAAAGAGAAGACGTGAATTTATTGATCGCAAGTAAATGGATAGATCTCAATATCTTACTCCACGATTTTATTTATCATTTCAGAAGCAGGGTATTAAATGTTTGAATTACACACAACAATTTAAGAGAATAACAATGCCTACTGTTCATGTTCTGAATTAGATACATACAACTGCAGAATCAGATGTTTAGACCTATCCCTCAATTTTCGATATAAATTCAGATCTTCTCTTAACAACACTCTTCGCTTGCACAACGAGTTAATTATCCATCCCTGTTTCAGGCTTTCTTTAAGGTTTCCTTTGTTTACGTTTGCGAGGTGACCAGTCAGCCCTGAAATTCTTTTGTTTGCGATCGCTAATCGCTTTGTGCTGGCGTGTCAATCAAAGGCAGCTGATTCTATTGTTACAAAATCTGCTCGTATTCGCCCAGTACGTTAAGCCCTGGCTAAACGCTTCTAGAAACCCAAAATTGTTGAATGTCCCTTGTTGGGACCGTTTTGACCACCCAAATTGGGACTTGTTGGGTGATGTTCGGTGCAGTTTGAAATCGATCAAAGTTATTGGATGTAGCGGATTAAAGAATCCATTGTTTTAGGTGGTAGCGTTATGCCACCCCTCGATCCAACAAAATCAGACGACATCCAACAATGTAATGCATTGCTGGGAGAAATGTCGGGAGCGTTTGGCCAGTACGTTATGCAATGAGCTTAGAGAATACACCACAATAGTGTACATTCCTTTTGCGTATGTTTTTGCACTAAACTAAGCCATGTTTTCTTCTTCTAGTGAGGCAGTATGCTGACATTTGCCTATTTTCTACTGCACAATACAAATGCCCTGTAGCAACGATAGAATCAGAGTAAGTACACAGTTCTTTGGCAATAAAGTTAGTATCTCCAGCCGTTTTTCTCTACCCGCTGTGCAGTGGCGTAACGGAGCAGCTCGGGGCCCTTAGTAAATTAGCCATCCAGGGGCCCCTTAGGCTTGAAATTGAAAGAATGCAAAACTTTGCTAAAGTTCCCAAAATTGACAACGGTGTTTTTATCTAAGCTTGCAATGATAGCGTTTTTCAATTCATTTTAAGGCTCGGGGCCCCTTAGTGGCCCTAAAGTTTTCAGTGCAAATCAACAAGCTGCTCTTCTACGTTAATGGAGTAGTACTTTATTACTTTATTGAAAACCTTAAGGGGCCCCCTCGGGGCCCCCACAGCTCGGAGGCCCTTAGGAGTTGCTCTAACCCCAGCTACCGTGCGTTACGCCACTGCCTGTAAACCTGGTTTCCATTTAGTCATTGACTTGTTTGCGTGGTTTTTGCATGATGATTTTAGAACAGTGGATAAAGCTTTTGGCTCTCTCAGTATATTAGATTCTTTAACGACGAAGCATGATTCTTTTTTATTTATTTAGGGACGGTTTTCCAGTAGGATCAAGTGGGACTTTGTCAAAAGTATACGCTGTTAGGCCACTTCTAGCAAACAACAGGGTAAGCATTTACATTAAGTCTCCTGGGTTGTCCAAAAATTAGTAATTAGATGGCATTTTCTTTCTAAAATAAAACTTATGGAAGGAATTATTCCAACAGCATTTAGTCGAAAACTTGTCCAACGTTTGAGATGTTACTTATTCCGCTTGAACAACGACTAGCATATGCGTCAAACCTTAAAGGCAGACTGTCGTGGATGTGATTGGCTAGACTTATTACATGATTCCTTGTTTTCGCTCCATTCCCCCTAACCATACCCCACATACAATACCCATTCCGCTTCAAACAAGTTTTAGCGGAATATGACTGTAACAATAAATAACAATTCAATTCAATGGAGCAAAACTTTGACTCATATCATCAGTCTAGTGATTGGCTATAGTTGTGATGTCTAAATCACTAACAAAAGATCTGACCTTAAATAATTACCAAGCCTTTGTGCTGTTTGAGCATACTTTCTTTCGAGAATAAAGGGAGTCAGATCGTGATCATCTTCATGAATTTCGATGTACAGCGAAATTACTGAAGCTTGCCTAATTCTATTTTTTGATTGTCTTATTTGCCCAATCAGCGCCTCGACAGTGTGCCTTTAAAAACGCTGGTGTAAATGGCTATTACATCTTTCAATGGATTGAATTGCTTGAAAGGGCCTGAGGTGGGGTCTACAGGGGTAAAATGGATTAGCTTAGGGTAAAATGAGTAAGGGAAAAATGTAAATAATTTCATGAAAAGCAAGGTTCACGTATTTTCTCTTGCTACAACTGTTTGAGCTACGCTCATTGATATTGTGAATGTTGATTTAATAGTGAATCTACCGTTTTCCTGCCATTAACACTACCCATTTTACTCTCAACCTACCCATTTTACCCCTGCATACCCTACTTTACTATAATTCCACCGAGTGCTCTTTCGATAATATTTTCAGAGTTACAGCGTGTTCTATGGTTCAACTTGTTTTGAGGTTGTGACGTTATCAACTTGCTAAATCGTACAGCCAGAAAAGCGAGAGATTTTGCCTACCTTCATATTGCAGGCCTTTGTAAGCTCGGTTGTCTTGAAAATGCTACCAATTTTCCTCCAATAATTTTAAAGCTACAATGGTTTCAATTTTTTTAACTTGACTGAATTTTTTTGAAAAAGAAAACGCGGTAATTCTGAAAAATCTTCAAGATGTAAAAAGGCGCACGGTAGAATTATAGTAAAGTAGCTAAAGTTCCTTTCAAGCCATTCAATCCAAGAAAGATGTAATAGCCATTCACAAAAGCTTGTTTTAAGATTTGAGGCCTATGCTGCAACGACTTCGAAACATTGCTTCTAATCCACCGGGTGTTCCCAAAAAAGTAACAGATTTGGTCGACCCTAGCCATGAGAATTTAGCGCAAATCAATCCGAAATCATTTTTAAAACATTCCTTATAGTCAACTTGAACATAGATTCCTTGTTTGTTGATATTGGTGCTTAGAGAATTGAAATGTTAATCTTGAAAGGACAAATTTGCCTCCACCTCCAAACCAGAGCTTTGGCGTTTTAGCCTAAGCAAATTCTTGAAGCACAGCGAATAAGTCAACAATAGATTTAGAAAAATTGAAAGAGGAGGAGAAAAATTAAAAACTGCACAGCAGATACGTTTCGCAAAATATAATTTACGTGACACTTCTCATCAAGGGAGCTCTGAAGTAAACTTCATTCATTTTAATATCAATAATTTATTTCACGAAGTTTACTTTGGAGCTCCCTTGATGATAAGTGTCACGTAAATTATATTTTTTTCAACGCAAAATGTTGTGCAGTTTTTAATTTTTCTCCTCCTGTTTCAATTTTTTTCAAATCTATTGTTGACTTCTTCGCTGTGCTTCAAGAAATTGCTTAGGCCAAAAACCCCAAAGCTCTGGTTTGGAGGTGGAGGCAAATTTGTCCTTTGAAGATTAATACAGTAAAAACCTGCACATAAGAACCTATCTTTTTAAAAGCAGCGTGTTTGGGTTCTTATTTATATGGGGGTATTGCAAAATCAGGTTTTGTTTTTTCTTTATTTTTGTGTAAACCAAAATCTTTTAATAAGAACCTAAACAGAAAATCAGGGTGAAAAGGTTCTTATATATAGGGTTAGAAATCCCAAATTTCAGGCTGCAGGTTCTTAGTAAATGAAGGTTCTTATATGCGGGTTTTTACTGTATTTCAACTCTAAAAGCATCAATGTCAATAAACAAGGTATCTATGTTCAAGTTGACTATCGAGCTATGTTTTTAAAATGTTTTCGAATTGATTCACGCTAAATCCTCATGGCTAGGGTCGACCAAATCTGTTACTTTTTTGGGACACCCGGTAATGAATTATTCCTCATTCAAATTTCTGTAATCCCCCCATCTCTTTATGAAGTCCACTCTGTGGAAAGTGTAGCAGATAGATTGAAATCAACTTTTGAAAGTTTTATGTTTGAATGGAACTTTGATCTGCTCATTCTCGAAATGATATTTTCCCTTCCCCAATTCCAATCAATTTTTCCTAGAAAATAGATAGAAAATTACTTCGTGTCTTTTGTGCCTTTGTGTCTTTAGTATTTTGTGTTGCACTTAATATATCAAGCACCCGGGGATGTGCCTGCTGATGGGGGTATCAATTTGAATAAGAAAAGTCCAGGACAGGATTATACCTTTCGCATCTAGGTTCCAGAACAGGTATGTGAATAAAGATAATTTTTCCATGTGAATTAAAACAACAAACACCAATACATAGAACAGAATACAACTACTGTGCCACTCATTGCAGAAAAGGACACGTAGTCAGCGAGTTCCCACAATGAGCGACACTTACAATTTACTAAGGAATTAAATACAAAAGAAAAAATTACAGATTTTATTAAGACACTAAAAACAACAACACTAGCCATTTTGCTGCATCTTGTTCTAAGACCGGTATTGTGTTTTCCAATATTTTGTTCCAGGACAGGGTCCGAAATTTTTCCTATGGCAGGCACATCCCCGTTGCTTTTTTCCAAGGTAGACCCCCCGGGATTACACCGTTCAAAGATTGCATTTTTTTTTTCTTTTTCTTAGGATAAAAGAGGTCTAGCTCTGGATGGACAACTGAAGCATGAAGACACGAATCTTGCATCATCAACAATGTAAGTGTCAAATTTTCTATTGAAGTGCATGAAATACCTTAATTATAGGAAATTAACCATGCATGAAATTAACGCGTATTTAAAATTCGCGGTAATTTAAGTCGCGTATATTTTGTTTATCGTTGATTCTATGTACCCTAAATAAGTGATGCGTTAATTTAAACGATGTTAATTTCTTTCACTTTCACAAAATTATACCGGATGACCAAAAGAAATGTCCCCCTGTTTGAAAACTTATTTCAGCATCATACAAATTGATTTTTCTAATAGCTAAAAGATTGAAATATTTTTTAACATTTTGTTGTTGTAATTTTCACAATATTAGTCCCTTCGTATTAATTCGAAAGATAAACCCACGATCAAATCTTCCAGATCTTTTGAAATCCATTTGAAATCCTTTTGAGAATTAGCTTAACTAATAAAATGATAAACTGAAACTGAGGTGGAAAATGAAATTAACATCTTATTTATTGCTCTGAAAAAAGGAGTATTGAAAAATAGTAAAACTGATAGTTGCATTTCTTTTATTTTGAGATGCCTTTGATGGTGCATTCTAGGCCATTTTCTGGATGTCCTGCAAAATTATTTTTTTTAATTTTTCGACTTTACCACGGAACCACTATTTTGAAACTTACCAAAAAATTACAAACAATAATTTGATCTTGTAGCTATTAGAAAAATCAATTTTAGTGATTATAGCGCAAGTTCATTTTCTGCAATGATTTTTCGAACAGGGGGCATTTTTTAATTCGCCCGGTATGAAATTTCAATTTCACTTCCAAAAGTTTCTTGTTAAGTTTCAGAGAGTTCGAGACCTTGACTCTGTTTACATTTACTTTTGCTCTAGTTATTGAAATCGTTCTGTTACTGTGAGCGTTTTTGGAGAAACTATTTTTTTCTTACTTTTCTTCGCGTTAATTTCCGTTGATATAAAGCCTCGGTCAAACGTGCCGAACATTTCACCGAACATTGAAATTAGAAAAAACTAATAATGTTCAATGCTCGATTGAAGGGTGGTCAAATGCACCGAACATTTCATCAAACATTTCGACACACCCAGTCGCTCCATCGCAAAGGCACAGTAAATACTATGCAAAATGAATAGGATTGTTCGATGAAATGTTCGGCGAGGTGGTCAAACGTGTACAACATTCCACCGAACATCGAGAACAATGGAAAGTTCGGTGAAGTTTTTGAAGTCCATCAAACAACGTCGAACATTATCGAACAAGATTTTGATCACCGAACAAGGTGGTCAAACGAACCAAACTTTCGCAAAACATCAATGTTGGATATTGTTCGATGAAATGTTTGGGTCGTTTGACCGGGGCTTAACGCCTTACTTGCCCTTTCGCGCTAATTTACTTCAATTTTAGTTGTTTTGTTGTCCCACTCGCTTTAATTTAAGTCACGTACATTTTATATCCGTGAATTTCTAGCAGTTTTAATTTCCTATAATAAAGTAACTTTTTCTCCTAGTAAACCAAAGTGATAAATCTATGTTTGGACAAGAACCAATATTAAATTATACAATACATCTTAATATTTTCGTTATTGTAAAATCGCTTTAAAGATCAAATTAATTTCAAAGGTGATCAGTTGTTCATTAAAGATCCCAGAATATTAGCTTGAAAACCCGGATATGATTCATAGTTTTTTAAAAAGAGTTCGTGTTTCTGGTCCATCTGTTTTACTTCTGTGGTTTTAGATGAGAAATCGATGCTCACACGATTTTTAAGATATGCCACCACTTCTGGGCTTAGACAAAAAGTTTATCTTGAAATAGTTCCTGTAAATTAATAGTCGCCACCAATTGTCTTCAAAGAAAAGAACCATCAATTGTCTCCCGGGGGGGTACATGACTTGTGGATGGACGGGGGTCTGCCGCCCGGTTTTCAGAAAGCCACCCACTTTTATGTTGAATTTTGGTGGAAAACTACCCATTTTTAGCAATTTTTTGGCGATTTCAGCCAAACGAACCCATGTTTATGGAAAATCTGCCAAAAAATTACCCTTGTTTAGAGAATTTTGGGCCAAAAACCCACCCTTATGGGAGGCACATACCCGTACTATCAACATGTTATGTACCCCCCCCCCCC
>REGM01000255.1:142632-180898 GCA_004194415.1 Aurelia aurita | reverse complement strand
TGTACCCCCCCCCCCCGAGAATTGTCTCAAAACCTTTTTGTTAAAATATATAACGTCTCGGCAACAGGGATGGACAAATATTTCACTTGCTGGAACAATAGAAAGTCTTAATTAAAATTTCTGCAAGTATACCACAACAACAAACCAAACAAAATGCTAAAGAAATGACTGACTTCATGAACTTTACATTTTTCTTCCTGTTTCTTTCCTTTTTAATTGACCTTTTTCTGTTTGCCTTTTTTGTCGTTGTTTCTTTCTTTACTCTCTTTCCATACTGTTTCTTTTCCTTTTCTTTTTGGAGACCTAAAAAGCTTTCTGTAACCATTTTGTGCTGTGGTCCGCTATTTTTACCACCCCTGCCCAACAAGTTGATTTGGAAATTCTCGTAATTTTATACTATGCGTCAATGTTCGGTAGCTCATAGAACTCTCTGATATTCTGATATAAAACTTTTGTTAGAATATGCAAAGTCCTTGGTCGTTTACTAAATAGCACAGACAGATCATTTCAGAAAATTTTGCAAGAACAATTTTATGATACATCATTTTGGGTTATCTGGTACACGAAATGTTTTGCGACCTGTACCCATTGTTTCTGTTTTCATCTTGATTTTATAGCGTGTTTCCAACCTCTCTTGGGATAAGCGGCAAACTACTTGTGTACTTCGGTACTCTTTTCCTTTGCTTTTCTGGACATCTCTTTCTGCCGCTATTGTCTTTCTCCTTTCGGCTCTGTTTCCCCATAGATTTATTTCCAAAGACTGTATCAAGCAGGTCCCCATGTTGGGTTGCTGTTGTTGTATTACCCTATTGTGATCTAGGTATATAGGTAGCCCCTAATTATTGTAAGAGCAGTTCATTGATAAAGATCACAGATCAAAACGTTTGGAAAAATTTGTTATATTTTTGAAATTCTGGTACACGAAGTGAATTTCGTGTGTGATTTTAAATGAAATTTTAGAACAGTCTTTAAATTTGTTGTTTTGTTTTCTAGAATTGATCCATCTGTATCGAAAGAAAATCTTGGCATAATAGTGCATTACAAAGTGAAGGTTCGACTGGTGGTTGCTTTTGGGGGGTACGTAGCAAGTATCAAGTACTCATGCATAGCATAGCATAGGTTCCAAATCTTTAAAAAGGTCGGTGCAAAATTCTGTGACCTATTTCTTTGAATGGAATGGCTTGAAAGAAACTTTAGCTACTATGCTATAACTCTGTCGTTGGACTTTTCAGAAATCTTCAATATTTTCAGAATTAGAGTGTTTTTCTTCGTTTTTAAGAATTCAAGAAAAATTTTGAAAAAAATTTGAAACCATCGTAATTTCTGAAATTTTTGAGGAAACAGAATAATTTTCAAGTAGAACATGGTTTATGAATGTCTACAATATGGTATCAAGCAAAAGTTGCTCACTCTTACGGTTTACGATTTATATTTGATGACGACACATCCTCAAATGGGTTGAAATATAAAATGCGCCGTAATTTCGAAAATATTCAATATTTCTGAAAAGTCCAACGGTAGAATTATAGCAAAGTAGCTAAAGTTTCTTTCAAGCCATTCAATTCAAAGAAATAAGTCACAGAATTTTACACCTACCTTTTTACGCAAATGCAAAGATTGGAACCTATGCTGCATAGCATATTCAAGTACTCATGCATAGCATCTTCATTTAAGTTCCCTGAGTGTCTCGCCTGACATCTATTTTGAGACAGATTTTGAGTTAATTGTAAATGGCTACAGGGTTGTTATGTAATTCCATGCTCCCTGTGGTGTCGTTGTGTAGTTGTATGTTGATTTGTTGTAAAATTTTATGAGCATTTACCGGGTGTCTAAAAACAAGTACCCCCTTTTGACTGGGAAAAGGAACAAAACGATAAGATATCGGCACTTTCCGACTACACAGCTAAATTCTTGCAATCTCCAACTTAAATGCACGTACCTTGCATTTAAAAATTGTCCACCAAACACCGGAGATACGAGCTCCCAAAGTCAAAATTTAGAGTGCACATGAAACCAGAGGTTTTGAGGAAGGGCCTAACCATGATTTGATATCATGGGCATTTTCCAAAGGAATTTTAAACTATTATTTTTAGTTTTTGCTTTTGAAAAGAATCATAGACGCTTAGCCACGACCCTAATTAAACAAATAGAATAAAAATATGGTGAGAATAGTAAACTCGTGCCACATCTCCAAAATAAGCGTGCATTTGATCCTTTTTCTTCTTCTTTAATATAAATAACTTTTCAATGGAATGTAACGAACGATTTTTTCCTCAAAATAAAAGTGCCTTCAAGAACAATTAAAACATCTCAAAGAAGAATTCTTTTTAAAAGTAAAACCTAAAAAGAAAAAGTTGAAAATTCCTTTTGAAAATGCCCATGCAATCAAAGCATGGCTTTTCAAAACCTCTGGTTTCAGGTGCAGTCTTAAGTTTTGACTTTGCAAGCTCGTATCTCCAGTGTTTGGTGGACGATTTACAAATGCAAGGTACTTTCATTTAAGTTGAAGATTAGCAAATTTAGTTGTGCACTCGAAAAGTCCTGACATTTTATGGTTTTTTTCCTTTTTCCAATCAAAAGGGGGTACTTTTTTTAGACACCCGGTATATAGAAAAAGTAGCAATTATTAGTTTGGTTTTAATGGCTTTGCGACTGCAATTTAAAAAAAATGTTACAGCACAGGAATCGAACGCAACCATTGGAAAACATATTTAAGTTTAAGTTATTCGTTCAGCTCCAAATAGATATTTTTATGAAAAAGTAGACATTTGTGGAATAAAGAGTGTTCATAATTCTTCACGCTTTTAAGCTGAATCAGTTATGGTTCTATTGAAATCCTGTAACAGCATGTAACGATTAGACCTTTGAGCTATTCTGCAAATATTGATCGAGCTACGTACAAGTATGGATACAGCCAAGTTATTTTACAATTTGATTCGAAAGGTTCGAGATCATCTGCCACAAAAATACTTTTAAACACTGTATGGACTTTTTACTAACTTTGCCCCTTAAAAACAATATGTAATTAGTTTTCCTTAGCTTTGCTTGATTGTTTAATTATACTTTGAAATCACAACTTGGATTATGACTTAGAATTAAATAATTTGTTTTTCGATTCGTAGGGACCTGACGGTCGAGCTACCATTTATGCTGACGCATCCAAAACCTCCTGATGATATTTCCCCTCTACCTTCTCCACTACCACAAAGAAGAGCGTCCGAAGTCGGAGGTATGTTTCTATCATTTGGAAATCTTTCTTACTGCATCTCGTGAAGAGAGTAGAAAGCGTCAATGCTGGAAAACATACTTGAAGTCGCGAAGAAATCTTGCAGGAAGGTTCGATTTTAGGGTGTGTTTGATTGGTACCAGTTTTGAAAACGGTAGACTTGGCAAACTCGGAATTTGTGTTTGATTGACTCGGAAATTCTCAAAACGGTAGGTTTGGTATGTTTGGAAGGCCTTCTGAACTTTCTGCTCCAAAAGGCAGAAGGTTTGGCAGATTTTGGAGAGATCCTCGTTTTTATTAGAGAATCGCAATGGTGAATCCAAAACCTGCAGTTTTTAAGATTTTTGTGTTTGATTGGGAACTATATTTCCGTCTCTGCTGAGCCTACTGTTTTCAGAATTTGGTAGGTTTGGAATTACCAATCAAACACACCCTTAGAAGGAAACAAAAATTTGATATTGCTAACAAAAAGACAGAAAGAACCGGGGGAGAGGAAAGTATAGGAAGGAAATAGAAAGGAAAGAAGTTTGTATCTGAAGCCATGGAAAGAACGGTCAGTGAGTTGGAGCCAGATGAGAAGGGAAAGGAGGCATTAGGCAATAACGCTAAAGATGGCGGCCGCGCAAAGCATGCTGGTAAAAAGATCCCTGCCGACCACCTAACGACATAAAAATGTCGGTTTGCCGTTTCGACTAGCTAGCTGTGGTAAAGTTCGGAACAAGTAATCAATGTAAACAAATAGGAACATTTTGTAATTCGAACGCGAATCTTTTATTAAAACTTCAATTCGAATCAAAACTATACTTTTTCTGCTTTGGAAATGTTTCCTTTCGAACCATGTTGCATTCGAATTCAAGGTCGCTTAGAATTCATGATAGCTAGTCAAAACGGCAGACCGAAATTTTTACGTCGTTGGGTGGTCGTCAGGGGCTTTTTACTCGCATGCTTTGCAGCAAAACACGACAGTCTTTGGAGCCACCATCTTTAGCGTTATTGTATATAACTGCCACATCCACACCAACGACATAGGCAGGACATTTTCAAACACTGGCGCAGATTTTCGGAAAGCCAGATTTTTTTCCATCAGTGGAAATTGTACCGTAAAGATTCGATGTGAAGCAGTTGTACAATTCATATTTCCATGTTGGGAAATGACAAGATTCGGTACATCATTAACGACCGAGATATTACATATTCTATCGGGTGACCGAAAGTGAACAATTTAGCCTAAACTTCTGAATAGGAAACACAATAAGATCCACAGAGATGAAAATTTAACTCAATCGGACTTTCTTACTGCCCAGGCAACCTGTTTTTTTATATATATATAATCCAATAAAATGCTAAAATACATATTACGACCTACACTACTTACAAGAATTACTCTACGATACTACTAGGACGAATATCCCCGGGGAGCAAAAGGCTGTGTCTACCCGAGGCAATCACATAGAGATAAAAAGGAACAAACTTCTGAAACTACACAACTAAACAACACATGACGGAAATAAGAACGATCTAGGCAACCTGCTGTGTAGTACAGAACCTGCCGTAGCATTCTTTTCATCTCGAGAATTTCTTTAGCCGTTTTTAGCTACAATCTTGGCCGATATACTTGGGACAAATCACAAAATTTCACTACTTCGGCATTTGATTGCGTGCTCCCCGTTCCCCCCGTTTCAATGTTGCTTGAATCAAAAGCCATTTGACCTTGCCAAAATTGCTTGAATCAAACGCCATTCGACCTTGCCAACATTGAATTAGGGGGAGGGGGGATCACAAGCTCCGAAACGGTCGGTTTCTTCTCGATATTTTAGGAAGCATCGCGACAACACTGAAATTTGACTATGTCCCAGCTATTTTTGGCCAAGATTGTAGTTTCCAGTATCATCAGCCTAAATTTTAGGCCTCTTTTGAAGGATTGTGAGCTGAAGCAATTTTATAAAATCGATTGTAACTTGAGAACAATACTACCGATTTTAGCAAACTAATTTTTTGCATCTAAGATGACACGTTGCCAACACAATGATAATCAATCTTAAAGACCCTCTGCTAACCATGTGGCTTTGTACGTCGTTGCTGTCCCAGAATGCACTTCAAATGGGCTTTTAGATTATCTGAAAGTCTCTGATGCTAGGCCGGTGTTGTGCTGTTTTCTCATGCGCAGCACGCAATGCCTCATGGTTAGCAGAGGGTCTTTAAGAAACCTGATTATTAGATAGCAAACTACAGGCTTGCAAACGTTAGAAAACTTTGTTTGACTCGCCCGATATGAATTATATTTATTGCTAGTTTCATTTACGCAAAAAGCAAATTCATTTTTAACACCTCTAATTTCTTGTAGGAGATGAAAGTGAGCCACCGGTTGACAGCGACCTGATCACATTTGATACAAGGTAAAGAAACATTTTGAATCTCCGAAAATCGCTGAGAACCCTGGTGTCCATTGTTCGAAAGCTTGGAAGTCTTTTTTTATACAGCTGCACATTCGGAAAAGTGTTCAGTTCAGTTCAGTTCATTTTTCAGTGCAGTTTGATTTTAAAAATCCTACTACACACCGGGTGAACCAACAACAACTTCACATCTTTGAAAATTTGTTATGTGGAGAGTAGTGGAGATATTGAAATCAATCAAGATTTGGTTGATACCCGAAAGGCTGAAGTATTTTTGCCATTTTTCTTCTGTTTTTCTGAGCATTTGAAATATAGGTACAATTTAATTTAAAAAATCCTTTACTTCGAAATGCTTGAAAAGAGGGTTAAAACCCTCGATCAAAATTATAAACAATCTCTTCACTCAAATACATTTCATTCCCCTCAAGACTTAAGGATCAAATCTTTATAAAAGCAATAACGTGTATGATCTGGTACTTTTGTAAANGAGATGAAAGTGAGCCACCGGTTGACAGCGACCTGATCACATTTGATACAAGGTAAAGAAACATTTTGAATCTCCGAAAATCGCTGAGAACCCTGGTGTCCATTGTTCGAAAGCTTGGAAGTCTTTTTTTATACAGCTGCACATTCGGAAAAGTGTTCAGTTCAGTTCAGTTCATTTTTCAGTGCAGTTTGATTTTAAAAATCCTACTACACACCGGGTGAACCAACAACAACTTCACATCTTTGAAAATTTGTTATGTGGAGAGTAGTGGAGATATTGAAATCAATCAAGATTTGGTTGATACCCGAAAGGCTGAAGTATTTTTGCCATTTTTCTTCTGTTTTTCTGAGCATTTGAAATATAGGTACAATTTAATTTAAAAAATCCTTTACTTCGAAATGCTTGAAAAGAGGGTTAAAACCCTCGATCAAAATTATAAACAATCTCTTCACTCAAATACATTTCATTCCCCTCAAGACTTAAGGATCAAATCTTTATAAAAGCAATAACGTGTATGATCTGGTACTTTTGTAAAGATCAGTTTTTAAGCCTTGAGAGAAATGAACTGTATTTGCATGTTGCCTGTTGTTCTAAGTGAGGAGATTACGTATCCCTTTTTCACGCATTTCGAAGTAAATCTAATTTTACCTATATTTACAGTGCTCAGAAAACTATAACAAAATTCTCAAAATATTTCAGCCTTTCGGGTATCAACCAAACCTTGATTCATTTCAATTCCTCAAGTATTCTCCGCATAACGAATTTTCAAACATATGAAGTTCTTTTTGGTCCACCTGGTACAAAATTATTTAGCAACAACTAATTTAGTTACAATAACAAATTACAAAAGATGGCAAAAGGTAAACAACAACTTTTACAAAAAGATTACAGAAATATTAGAAGTTTGCTTGGAGAAGAATTTCTTAAAGGAGTTGCTCTCTCTGTTCCAGTTGGTCGAACTAGAGATCTCTTTTCTACAATTTTGTCACGAGCATTGTTTGAGTAGGATGAGGTGCAAAATCCCCTAATATGAAGTAAACGTATAATAAATCAATAAATTGATTATCATATTCCTTGCTCAGTAGAGTCAGACAGGTATTAAGTTGATTCATCGTAGTTGGAGGCAACCCTAAGGCTTCTCTTTCGTTCACTGGTGCCAGAAGGTAGGGGTATGCGTGACTCCTATCCCTGGTTCGAAAACCACTTACCCTCGGTTCAACTCTTGATGCTGAGTTTCAAGCAGAGAGGCACTGAGTACCATTTTTGGTATGACTTGGCCAGGATTGGAACCCACGACCTCCCGCTAATCAAGCGAGCACTCTACCGCTAGGCTAGGCTGACTACGTGATTCCTTGTAATCAATTATTTTCTCTCATACAAGAATATCTTTATGCAGTTTGAAGCCATAACTATCATTCAATTCAATGCGGAAAACTGAGACTCGTGCAATCAGTCTTCCGCTAGGCTACGCTTGCGATTAAAGTCAGACAAAATACCAGGTGTCCCAAAGAAGTACGCGTGTTTAAAAAATCACCAAAGCTCCATCATCAAACCCATGATAAAATATTCTTTTTGATTTGTTTTGTCAATGACCCAAAAATAGTTAAAGATGATAAAATGATTGTTTTCAATACTTGAAGGTTAAAAAACTACACGTTGAAGAACCTTATTTTGAGCTATACTTTTTTAGCAACGAAGTCAATCTTGCCTAACAGCCATAGTTCTCAGATTTTTTATTATCCTAGAAGTCTCCAATGATAGTGTGCGTTGCTTTCTGTCATTTAGGACCAAATTAACAGCTTAATATCGACACAAAAATTGATCTGGCAATCATCAGTCCTTTTTTGTAGTATGATTCAAAACTAGGCAGCCCTAAAAAGAGCTAAACTTGCTCATTTGTAAACCAATGACAAGATCAGCTATACCTGGGAAAATGATTTGGTCCTTGATCTGCTTGTCAAAAAAAGGAATTTAAAAATCGGCCATGTTATCAAATTTTTGTGATTTTTCAAACAGGAGAAATTTTTGGGACACCCAGTATCATGAAAAGTTCTACTGAAGCGTAGTTTGCCCATTTTTTCTATTATTCAAATCTGGGCTGAATAATTGGGGACATTCTATAGTGAAGTGATTATCTTAGAGGTTTTTACTTGTGTTTGCTCAGTGGCTTTAGTTGCACACTTATTTTCGGTATTTATACGTGCTACGTTGTTTCTTTTGCAGTGGACCTGAGAAAACACCGCGTGATGATGACTTAATATTCGAGGAATTTGCACGCATGCGTATACGAGGAGAGCTCGCTGGAGAAGCCACAGCATAGTTCTTACATGGAACTACATAATCATGCAANATTTCTTGTAGGAGATGAAAGTGAGCCACCGGTTGACAGCGACCTGATCACATTTGATACAAGGTAAAGAAACATTTTGAATCTCCGAAAATCACTGAGAACCCTGATGTCCATTGTTCGAAAGCTTGGAAGTCTTTTTTATACAGCTGCACATACGGAAAAGTGTTCAGTTCAGTTCAGTTCATTTTTCAGTGCAGTTTGATTTTTAAAATCCTACTACACACCGGGTGAACCAAAAACAAATTCACATCTTTGAAAATTTGTTATGTGGAGAGTAGTGGAGATATTGAAATCAATCAAGGTTTGGTTGATACCCGAAAGGCTGAAGTATTTTTGCCATTTTTCTTCTGTTTTTCTGAGCATTTGAAATATAGGTACAATTTAATTTAAAAAATCCTTTACTTCGAAATGCTTGAAAAGAGGGCTAAAACCCTCGATCAAAATTATAAACAATCTCCTCACTCAAATACATTTCATTCCCCTCAAGACTTAAGGATCAAATCTTTATAAAAGCAATAACGTGTATGATCTGGTACTTTTGTAAAGATCAGTTTTTAAGCCTTGAGAGAAATGAACTGTATTTGCATGTTGCTTGTTGCTCTAAGTGAGGAGATTACGTATCCCCTTTTCACGCATTTCGAAGTAAATCTAATTTTACCTATATTTACAGTGCTCTGAAAACTATAAAAAAATTCTCAAAATATTTCAATCTTTCGGGTATCAACCAAACCTTGATTCATTTCAATTCCTCAAGTATTCTCCGCATAACGAATTTTCAAACATATGAAGTTCTTTTTGGTACAAAATTATTTAACAACAACTAATTTAGTTACAATAACAAATTACAAAAGATGCCAAAAGGTAAACAACAACTTTTACAAAAAGATTACAGAAATATTAGAAGTTTGCTTGGAGAAGAATTTCTTAAAGGAGTTGCTCTCTCTGTTCCAGTTGGTCGAACTAGAGATCTCTTTTCTACAATTTTGTCAAGAGCATTGTTTGAGTAGGATGAGGTGCAAAATCCCCTAATATGAAGTAAACGTATAATAAATCAATAAATTGATTATCATATTCCTTGCTCAGTAGAGTCAGACAGGTATTAAGTTGATTCATCGTAGTTGGAGGCAACCCTAAGGCTTCTCTTTCGTTCACTGGTGCCAGAAGGTAGGGGTAGGCGTGACTCCTATCCCTGGTTCGAAAACTACTTACCCTCGGTTCAACTCTTGATGCTGAGTGCCAAGCAGAGAGGCACTGAGTACCATTTTAAAAGTCTTTGGTATGACTTGGCCAGGATTTGAACCCACGACCTCCCGCTAATCAAGCGAGCACTAGGCTGACTACGTGATTCCTTGTAATGTTTTTAATCAATCGTTTTTATTTTCTCTCATACAAGAATATCTTTATGCAGTTTGAAGCCATAACTATCATTCAATTCAATGCGGAAAACTGAGACTCGTGCAATCAGTCTTCCGCTAGGCTACGCTTGCGATTAAAGTCAGACAAAATACCGGGTGTCCCAAAGAAGTACGCGTGTTTAAAAAATCACCAAAGCTCCATCATCAAACCCATGATAAAATATTCTTTTTGATTTGTTTTGTCAATGACCCAAAAATAGTTAAAGATGATAAAATGATTGTTTTCAATACTTAAAGGTTAAAAAACTACACGTTGAAGAACCTTATTTTGAGCTATACTTTTTTAGCAACGAAGTCAATCTTGCCTAACAGCCATAGTTCTCAGATTTTTTATTATCCTAGAAGTCTCCAATGATAGTGTGCGTTGCTTTCTGTCATTTAGGACCAAATTAACAGCTTAATATCGACACAAAAATTGATCTGGCAATCAGCAGTCCTTTTTTGTAGTATGATTCAAAACTAGGCAGCCCTAAAAAGAGCTAAACTTGCTCATTTGTAAACCAATGACAAGATCAGCTATACCTGGGAAATTGATTTGGTCCTTGATCTGCTTGTCAAAAAAAGGAATTTAAAAATCGGCCATGTTATCAAATTTTTGTGATTTTTCAAACAGGAGAAATTTTTGGGACACCCAGTATCATGAAAAGTTCTACTGAAGCGTAGTTTGCCCATTTTTTCTATTATTCAAATCTGGGCTGAATAATTGGGGACATTCTATAGTGAAGTGATTATCTTAGAGTGTTTTACTTGTGTTTGCTCAGTTGCTTTAGTTGCACACTTATTTTCGGTATTTATACGTGCTACGTTGTTTCTTTTGCAGTGGACCTGAGAAAACACCGCGTGATGATGACTTAATATTCGAGGAATTTGCACGCATGCGTATACGAGGAGAGCTCGCTGGAGAAGCCACAGCATAGTTCTTACATGGAACTACATAATCATGCAATTCACTTCATTTGAATTTAAGTAAATAATCAGTCTTTTTATGCTCATCTTAGTGATTGTATACCCTATCAAGAAGGACAATAATACCGCAGTACTAAAGAACACTGTTTGAATTTTGCCCAAATTTGGCTTGGCAACAAATGCTTGCTACAGTCGAGATAAAAAATATTGAGGAATTTGGTGTTGCCCAGCATCCTTTGCTTTGCACTTGCCAATATTTATTCAAAGTTTATTATAAAATTGTCAGCTGAGACTGCAGATTTGGTAATTCCTTTTCTTGTTATTTTGAAATCTATTCCGGGTGTTCGACGTTTGGTTGGATGTTAAAAATATCGACACATTAAAGGGGCTCCATGGTAACCTCCGGGGCAAGTTGTAGCACTCAGATCACAATTTTAATTTCCAGTTTACCAAACGCACACGAGCTGCACCAATGAAAGACAATAGCCAATAGCACAACATAGCCAATGGTGGTATTACAAAGAATTTGCTCCTTGCTTGTAAGGAAGAAATTACCATTTTCTAAAAAGTGTTACAACTAGACTAGCCCGTTGGAAATCTTGGCAGAGCCAGCCAGCCAACGTACAGGCTTGCCCTCTCATATGATTTATGTCTTCAGTTTTGGGGCATTCATGATTTTTAACGCAAGGCATATGTGGCAATATATGCTGGCCAATAACATATTGTAGCAGTAATTATTGCACGAACAATGCGTACATGCATATACACAAATTGAACTTGCATAGCTATAAACTTCTTCTTGATATTCCTATATAGTTTAAACATATTATTCTAGCTATTTAACTTGTTGATTCTCAATTAGCGTGAAGCATATGTTTTATTTTCAAACGATATATCTGGCCTAGGCGCTGTTTTAAAGAGTTATGTAAATGTAAGGAATAGCCGACAAAGAAATCATTCAATGACTGTGTTCTTCACTTGATTGGGCAATGATAAAAAGAAAGAAAAAACCTCTGTGTATTTTCTGCTGATACTGTTCGACAAGAGCCTTTTGCTTCGCTATACCACAACAACAACAACAACAACAACCCACCACTGCCCAACAGGGACTCGTGCACAAACTGTTCAAATACCATCACATTCAATTGTGTTTTCACAAAGTGTTTTCAAAGTATCACTTAGGGGCCCAACAATAACGCCTAAAGATCTCGAGACAAAAAAACCTCTGAAAGTCTTTCAACTTTAACCCTATAGTGGTTGGGCTATCTGAACTACCCTATTTTGGTTGGGGGGCAAAATAACCCCCCCTACCTAACTCTTGACTGATAATAGGTAGAGCAACCAGATTTGGTCTGCTAATAGCCCCGGGCATGTACTTTTCAAAAATATAAAAAGTAACCTAAAATTTGCCACAGATATTGCTCACGTCAGCATTTTCCTTTGTCTGGTCCAGAAAAGCGGCAAAGTCAGCCAAAATCAGGAAATATGAGATAAAATCAAATTTAGAGCACAATGTCCATCCAAGCATGAAAATTATGATAGAATACATCAAATAACACAACTCTGCAAAATAAATTTGCAAAATATTGCGATTTTGCTACTTTTTTCGCGAGAATTGAGAATTTGTGATTTTGACAGGGTCAGTCCCGGAAAATTGCCTCCCTCCCCCTCATTCGTCGAAATATTTCAATGAAACTTTATGAGTACTTGCACAATAGGTAGTTGCTAAAAGTCAAAGAGTTTCGTTGTTGTAATTTTTAACCTTGCGGAGTTATCAGAAAAAATCTACTAGGGGGGGGGCAAATTTGCCCCCCAACCAAAATAGGGTTAAGATAGATTTATCTTTGATAGTATTGATGATACCCCCTTCCTCCATTTTGTTTGAATATCAAAACCAAAACACACACGATTGCAAAATAGTTTTCTTCAACATGCCTCTGAGACTGTTTCACAAATACTGGAAAATAAGATCGAGCTTGTTTTCCGCTGTTTTCGAAATCTTTCTTCGAGGAATATTGCCGCCCCTGAAAGTTGGGTCCGTTTGACCGTTTGTCCGGGTTTTTTAACAGTAAGGTTATGAGGTATAGTTCGAGCAAATACGGTAGGTGAATTCAATTCAATAAAGAACGCAACAACAACGTTACGTATCATGTCATAACCTTTGGCAAGGTGATTGGAATTAGAGCCCGCTTTCTCGACTGCAAATCCGAACATACTGGGTGCGTCTAAAAAGTGTACCATCTATTTGAAAAATGATACTGCAAAAACCTTGCAACCAATTCGTGATATCTTTAATCCATTGCCTCGATGAGGCTTAACTTAACATTTTTAATTATCCTCCTAACGTTTGGTACGTTATTTCTCTACGAAGTCAGTTATTAGCCACAATTCACTTGCCTCGATTTGCCCAAACACATTAGAAAGTTTCATCCTTCAATGTGATAAAGAGTTTGATTTGAAGGGAAAGGGTTCTTTTTGATTGCCTATCATTGATCGAAATCATAGTCACATTTTGACTGTTCCATTGTCATTAGAAAACAATGCAGTGAAATAAAACACAGTCTTTTACCATTCTAATAAACGAAAAGTGGACCACTCGCTCGCGTATACCTTTTTGCCGCACACCATGGAAAACGAGCTTAGCGTAGTTCTTCGTACTGATCAAAATAGTGCATTGAAGATTAGAACGTATTTTCAAAATTATGTTAAAGCCTTGGGCAATCTTTCGGTCGTCGCCATTAGCCGCCATTTTTCCACGGATACGAGATAAGGAGGCTAGTCACGATTCAGAGGCAAGAAACAATAGGGCAGCCTCATTTGCGCTGATAGTGACGTCAGAAAGCACCGAGATTTGTGCGTAATGACGTCACTACGCACTAGTCGTTTATTTTAATACGTACTTTCGCAGAGAAAAGACGAAAAATGTCGGTGCTTTAATACTGAAATAAAGAGGGGGCGGCGGATTCCGCCCCCTCTTTATTTCAGTTGCTATATGAGATATGACCATCTAATTTGGCACGAAGGTTATTCATGATATAAACAATGACTATGTAAATCATAATTCAATTAGCACTGTTGTTGTTGCTGCTAGAGCATAATAATCATTATGATGTTGTATGACGTCATAAAAATGAAGGGATGTTAAAAGTTAATCAAACTTAACTTTTCATACAGAAATGAAAAATATAGATCGAAATATATTTAAATCTAAGATTGGGGCTTAATTGGACCAATTAAAAAGGAATAAGACAGATATAAAGTAAATTTTAACACAATGTCGCATGACAACTTGGTAACGATAGAGACACTGCTAAATATAGGATGTCAAAATTGTTACAATTTCATTGCTATATGATACAAAGTTAAACTTACTAAATCTCAGCGGCCTTCTGCATATATCGAACATAGCGGAAACACAACTATACTAGGGGGGAGGGACAGCATCCATCCCCCCGCCAGGTCAGATAGGGTTAAAATATTGGATATATAGGGATTAAAATGAAATTTTACATCACAGTTAATTCGGGCAAAGAGGTCGTGTCATTGCTTATTTAAAAGGAAGGGTAACCAATTACTGTACCCCTTAGTACCTGTAAGATAACACCCCTGTCGTGCTCTATCGCCTTAGAATGTTATTTGGATAACACTGAATGGTCCAAGCCCCATGTGGCCTTGTGCAATGAGGTATCATATTGTTTAGGGAATTGGGCTTATATTGTTCCCATTGTTTTAGATACAAGTTAGCATGGGTCTTAAGATCGTATAAATGCATTTGTAACTTAATGTTTACTCCCACTTTGATTTCAACATTGAGAATGCAAACATCTCCGGTAATCATCGATTGTGGCTGTTGGCTGATTTTCGTTTTTCCCACCCACCCTCCTCTACTTTGGCAAAATATTTTCATGCTGGTGTTCGATTGTCTCTTCGGAGGCATTGATCATTTGCATGGACATTTAGTGCATTGGTCTGTGGAAAAAATATGGCTTATTTCTTATAACCCCCAACTGGAAAAAATTTAGGGGGTTAAGCTGAGTGCAAATTTGGCCAATGCACTAACAGCCCAAACTTAAGCCCCTGTGATGAGAGAACACCACTGTTGGTTAGCGTTGGGAAAAAGCAAATCACTTTATATTTGAAGTGTGCTAAGCAGCTCTGAGGGGCCTATTATTTCTCTGGTCCCAAGAATTAAAGTGTTTTAATAACCCGGTAGGTTTTCGATCGTCATTTGTTTCCTTAAATTCCTCCTGATTTAGGGTAAACGCCCCGGGGAGAGCACTTCCATACTTGACCGGACGGGATGTGCTGCTCAACAGGGTGTCCTTTTCCGATAAAAATTATGGGACAGGGTATTACAATTGATAAGAAAATTATGGGACAGGGTATCACAGAAAGGAAAAATTATGGGACAGGGTGTCATGACCAAAAAATGAAATTAAAAATGAAAAAAAACGATTGATCATGTATACTTTTGGCAATTTCTTTATAGGACAGGGTATACTTTTGGGGAATTTTTTATGGGACAGGGTTAGGGCGTGAAGGGGTTTTCCGCACACCCCCCTCACTTTCCTAGTCAAGTACCCCCCCCCCCGGGTAAACGCACACTCAAAGTCCAGCGTTTCGATGTTGAAAAGTATCTTGTTTAATTAATACCAGATGAATAATAAAATGTATCCACTGTTTGAAAAATTATGCTGCAAAAACTATCAAATCGATTCAACAAATGCAAACTCCATTGCCTGACTGAGGCTTTAACTTGATTTTGGGAGTGGATTTTGGCAAAAAATAGACATTTTGGGCTCTATTTAATTCGCTTCCAGCTATTTGCATAGTAAACGACTGTTATTTGGCATAAGGAATTACTGTATAATAAAAAGGAAACCGATCAACTGTGAAAATCCTCTCCAACCAATGCAAGAAACCGAAAAGAACGTTTCGTTTCAAAATCTGTATGAGATTGAGCCCTAAGCATAGAGCCAATATAATTTTGTTAGAAAGGCTTTTAAACAGTGGCGCCGCCAGGATTTTTTATTGGGGGGGGGGGGGGAAAACAGGACGGGGTCTGGGGCAAGATTTTTTTCGGGACCACACCCTGTANAAAGTGCGTTTGGCTCGCAATTATCCCCCCTACGCATAGAAAAATTGACATCGGCCTCTTTCATGATTTACCAGTGGAATCGAGGTAGAACCGCCCGCCATATGCGTCCGCCAGGAGTATTTACCATACGCCACAAGGTAATCCATAGCTTATTGTTCCCCTATAGAATTTTGAGATTTTAGGCTTTGCGTACGCCGGCATACGCCAAATTCAAGGTCCTGTCCGCCATATACGGAAATCCTCTCGATTCCAGTATGGATGATTTATAGCGAGAGTTTGAAAAACAGAATCATTAATGATCATTTGGACCAAATTTGTATTGATGCCCCACAGCTATTGACCAATTTTATCTATGCCAGAAAATGTTTTATTTTGATTGTTTCATGCTGGAACTATATGAAACAGGGGGGATGCTTCAGGTTTGATTTGCTTTGTCCATATCCTTGGTCCACATCCGTTTGTTGTTGGGGCAGAGCTCAGAGTATGCAGTATGGTTATAGAGCCGTTATTAGGGATTAGGAAGGCATCAATGTTCAGAAGAACTCCTTCTTATCTTTATGTTTCATTGGTGAAATTTCCGGGAAACACACAGAAAGTGCAGATATTACGAACTGTACGAACGATGTGCCTTTCTTTCTGATAGTTCTACATTTTATGGTTCTCTGTCTGAAGTTTCTTTTCCTCTTAAAATTTTTCTTATGAAAAGTTGTTCAATTTTGGATTAACATGAATTTGGCAGCAACTCTCATCTCTTTACATCATTAAACCATGATTAAAGCAATCAATCCATTTCGGTTCTCTGCATTCAAAGACTGATTGCAGCTAATGACATCATCAAGGATCATTATGCAGGCATCGATACCCGGCATCAATATTCAATTCAGATCTCGTTCTTCAATTCATATCTCGTTTTTTCTACTACTGTTGATCTGATTCTTTCAGTGTCAATGTTTTGCAAAAACACACAGAAAGCGTAATTTATAACAACCATGCTTCTCTATTTGATATCAAAGCCTATGACAGACTTTGTAATCATCCAAAGGGATCTTATGTTTCTTTAAGGGTGGGAAAATTTTGGCTGTGAGAGTTGACACTCTTTTTAATCATCACATGGAGAAGATAGGCCCCAAGGAGAACTGTAGGGTCTTCAGTGAAAGAAGGAATGGAGGCTGCTTCTGATAACTTTGGTGTTGACTGGAAAGGTTTGCACATTTTGGACTGACTCCAAGGAATGTGATCTGGCCTTTTGGCAATTCCTTGGTCTGCCAAATCCCCTTTAGAAAGATGTCTGTGATGGACATACGTACATGACTGTTAACTAACATTTCACAGCCTTGACCTTGAAGTTTGCTGTGTGGCAACATTGACAGCTGACTTGCAAGCATTTTGAAACCAATTGCACTCACAAGTTTCAAGGGAGCAGAGAATGTGTAGAAAGATTTGTAAATTTTTTATCTATGTAGTCTGGTGACTCCACTTAAACATACTCAGTTCAGTTATGTATAGTTTTACTGCATTTATCATAGTTGCGCCTCTCCACCATAACTGATAAATTGCTCTAACTACAACTCATGATCAAACTGAAACACTAGACTCAATACATGTCGTAGTTTTCCTCTTTGACTGAACTGATAATGCTACAACTACGACTCATTTCCATACGCTTCCAGAAACAGATTAGCCTCTTACTGATTCAGCATGGCCTAAATCATCTGCTATTTTTTTCTCAAAACCACTGAGCCTAAAACGCCACAAAAAGCAGTTTTCCTGAACTGCTGCACCATTAAATGAGCTACCAGTACTAGATGAATGTTTCTTCTAGCCATAATTGCAAACAATTTCTTCTTCTAAGCCAGTTTCTGTTTGTTTGGAGATGCAGAAGATCTCGTAAATACGCTCGCATCTTTTGAGATTTTTTTTGCTTCAGCCGTTTCAGCAGATCAATCGAATGCCGCATTCGACAGTCTTTGTTGGCTTTTGGCGGAAAGTCAAATTCAAAGAAGGACAGCCAATGAGATTGTGGTTGCTCAAATCCTGCATTCTGATTGAGACGGAAAAAATAATATGCCGATTGACATTTTTGACCACTTTTACAGTTCTAGGGAAATAAGGCCCTCACTGCAGCGACAACAAAAGCAGCAATTCAATTCAATGAGATGAGCGTAAGTTGAGGGCCTAATGCAGTGAGGCTACTGAAACACCAGTTATGCCAAGTTTTTGGCTAACCAGTCAGAGAAGCATTTACAACCAAGAACTGAATAACATGCACTGATTGGATGATTGAGACTAAGAGGTTTAACTTATGCCAATCAACTGCTTTGAGCTAATTCACAAAAGCTACTTTTCCTCACACAGATAGATAACAGCTCAAACTTTTGATCTGTTTGGACCAAAGAGACATATTATTCTAAATTCAACTGGTTAGTCTTTCATTTTTTACTCCAAGAAACCCAATTTTGGAGCTTTTTAGGATGGTGTTTCCATGTAATAACTTTTTTAAGATGCAAACCTTTGTACTCAAGGAAATGCAGTCTTTACAGTTGAAAAATTCCCTCATTTTTCCTTAAAAACTCAAAGTCTAACTGCCTTACGCACCCACCCACAACAGGAGGGTGCCGAAGCCCCGGCCAATGGCCGGGGCGGGCCGGGGCATAGGCCGAGGCAAATCCGCGAATTTTGTATTTATTTCAGGGCCCCGGCCCACCCCGG
Organism: Aurelia aurita; assembly: GCA_004194415.1. Classification (NCBI taxonomy): domain Eukaryota; kingdom Metazoa; phylum Cnidaria; class Scyphozoa; order Semaeostomeae; family Ulmaridae; genus Aurelia; species Aurelia aurita. The sequence continues at coordinate 162,314 of REGM01000255.1, read as the reverse complement.
CCCACCCCGGCCCACCCCGGCCTGCCCCGGCCATAGCATCGAGAATGCAGATTTCTTTGATTTCAACTCGTAATACTGAAACTCGACACTCATGTTGCGAANTAACCAGTCAGAGAAGCATTTACAACCAAGAACTGAATAACATGCACTGATTGGATGATTGAGACTAAGAGGTTTAACTTATGCCAATCAACTGCTTTGAGCTAATTCACAAAAGCTACTTTTCCTCACACAGATAGATAACAGCTCAAACTTTTGATCTGTTTGGACCAAAGAGACATATTATTCTAAATTCAACTGGTTAGTCTTTCATTTTTTACTCCAAGAAACCCAATTTTGGAGCTTTTTAGGATGGTGTTTCCATGTAATAACTTTTTTAAGATGCAAACCTTTGTACTCAAGGAAATGTAGTCTTTACAGTTGAAAAATTCCCTCATTTTTCCTCAAAAACTCAAAGTCTAACTGCCTTACCCACCCACCCACAACACTTTTCATCTATGAATTTAGACAAGTTGGAGAGCCAACCCCTAGAGAGAAGTGAAACTTATGCCCCCATCCTCCTTTAATTTCAAGTAATTTATATGGGGTGACGTCTATTTATCCAAAAATTATTTTGAATTTTCTTGTCATCAACAAATATGGATTTGAGAGCATAGCCTCTAAATCTTTGGCATCTTAAAAAAAACATTGCACGGATGGTTAATGCATCTTCTGTTTGAGTTAATGGCTTGAAAGGAACTTCAAGTACTTTGCTATAATCCTATATGTAGCATTTCTGATATCTTGATTATTTTCAGAATTCCATATCTTCTTTGCTTGGGCCAATTTTGAGAATGCGACGTCATCAAATTGCTAAATCGTAAACTAGAAAAGCTACAGATTTCTGCTTACAACCATATTATAGACCTTCATAAACTATGGTTTTCTTGAAGATTGTACCGTTTTTTCATATTTCAATTTAGGATCTACAATTATTTTAATTTTTTCAAAAGTTTTCACGAGTTCTTTCAATAAAAAGAGAACCGCTGTAATTCTGCAAATAGTCAAGATATAAGAAATGCTACATGTAGGATTAGAGCAACGTACAGAAAGTTCCTTTCCAACCATAAAATCAAACGAAAGATGCATTCACCACCCATGCAATGTTTTTTAAAGATTTGGAGGCTATGCTGGATTTGAGTAGCAAGAAAGTAGGGAATGGCATTGCTTACGGATGATTAAAAATAATGTAGAGGGAAGAATTGTTGCAAGCTGCTGGTACATGGAAATTGTAGTGATGATAGGTGAGACAGGATGTCCAAATTGACAAATTGCCCTCCCTAGAAAAAAGAACACAGATTTTCAAAATTTGATTCAGTGCATTTCTCTTGTCCTCCACCATTATTGTTTCATCTAGCAAATGAAAGATTTACTGGGAGAGAGTAAAAAAAGACTGTAAAAGTATTGTTGTGTGCTAATCTTGGCTTATGACAGCTAGGTACCTCTGATGCTTACGATTTGTTGTTGTTTTTTGGCTAAGGGTGAAATCATTAGTAACAGCCTTGTGGCAATACCATTTCTTGAATTTGAAAGGCAACAGGAATTTAAAATGTCTTGAACTGCCGAGCGAGTCACAAAATGTATCCATTGTTTGAAAAATCGTACAACAAAAAGTATGCAAGCAATTTTAAAAATTTTGAATCCATCATCTCACTGAGACTTCAAATTAATTGCTTATAATTTTAGGTGCGTTAAATTTGGAATTATGAAATATGCATGCACCTTGGTATGCCCAAAAGCAGTCAAAAATTGGCCATTTACTTTCTTACAGACTTTGACATAAAACGTTCTTTGTAGTGCCTTGACTGCAAAGCATCATTATATTTGAACAGTTTCAATATAATTAGAAGACAATACCTGAGCTAAGAAAAAATATTTTACCAATGGTCAAAAATTGAACTTAATTGAACGACCCAGTTCTGTTTTGGGCTAAAGCCAATGGAAATTCAGTTTTTGGGAAATTCTTCATTTGAGAGCAGCATTGCAACTTATAAATATATTTTCAAAACTGAGTTAAACCCACAGTCAGGCAACAGAGTTAAAATTTTCACAGCAGTGGGGTGGTTTTTGCATTATATTTTTACTCACCTGGTTCATCCAGTATGTAAATTCAGAATTGGAAGTAAAAATATGCAAGGAGCAGATTTTGTAGAACCACATTTCAAATATGCAGTACATTTGTAGACTTCAATGACATTATGCTTCTGCTATTCTTCAATTGTTGTGCCATGGGGGGATTGTTGCCCCACTTCTCCCCAAGATCGTTTTTCCAGTTCGTCCAAATCCATCATCTTCCAAATCTGTTGAGAAAGTGTTGCAGGAGGGGTTAGGTAGTTAAATTGCGAGTTTTTATGACGAAAAAGGGGCAAAAGAGTGTTGTTGAAGGTGAAAGGGGCATTTTCTGAGGAAAAACGTGCTTGGTCCCAACAAATTTTCCCAGGGGCTCCATCCCTAGATGCCTACTTTCATTTGCCCTCCCCAGTGTTTGGTGGCTGGCACTGCCACAGCTATTGATGTTGGTGGTTTGAAAGTTTGCTTCTTGTCCTTGTCCTTAAAAAGAATTACAACTGAAAATTGACCGAATTCTCGTTTTTTGTGTGGCCTTTTCTTCGTAGGCATCACGGCTGCTCGAAAATGAACAGATATACGAGATCTGGAATTTCAAGCCCTTTGAAAAGTACTTTCAGTAGATGTGCCATGCTGCAAACAGAGCACAGCAAAATCTTTCTAAGCAGTGAAGCATGGTACCACAAACTGCATGCTTTTGCCATAAGTGTGCTCATCTCAGAAAAATGCAGTACAGTGTCACTTGTTTGGGGCAGACTATGCAGACAGCATCTGGCTAATGCTGTTTTCTATACTCTAGTTCTAAAATGTTCCACTTTCTTGAAGCCTCACCTTTCAATTTGAACTTCTGATGCCAAGGTTTCCTTGCGATTTTATGGTACAGTCAATTGTCAAACTGAATTATGACTTATTGTTTAGCAATCTCAATTTATAATAAGAGTTTAGATGTTTTGGAGAGAGAGCAGCTTTTTATCTGTGCCACTTTTTTGACTTACTCTCAGGTGCCCTATTTTTCCCACCCTCAAGCCTTATCAGGAACCCCTCCTAATTAATTTTTGGAAATGCGAGAACATGTTCTTTTTAACTTAGGCGAAATTGATTAAAAGCTGCTAGAAATGGTATTCTCAGTTCGAAATATTTACACCCCCCATTAATTAAAACCCCTTACATATTGAGTTTTCAAACTTTTTCCCATCCCCCCAATTACTAAGAATATTTGGCACCTGAGAGTACTTTTGTTCCACCTTATAGTNACTCTCAGGTGCCCTATTTTTCCCACCCTCAAGCCTTATCAGGAACCCCTCCTAATTAATTTTTGGAAATGCGAGAACATGTTCTTTTTAACTTAGGCGAAATTGATTAAAAGCTGCTAGAAATGGTATTCTCAGTTCGAAATATTTACACCCCCCATTAATTAAAACCCCTTACATATTGAGTTTTCAAACTTTTTCCCATCCCCCCAATTACTAAGAATATTTGGCACCTGAGAGTACTTTTGTTCCACCTTATAGTCAAACTTCGTCCAAGAGTTCTTTTCTTATGTTGCTATCATATTTTTATCATAGACTGTGGATGAACGTAAACAGCATATGATTGAATTGATGTTTGTCAGAGTCAAAATTAAGGCTTTGCTACCTGATTTGAAAGATAGCGAAGAAGGTTAAGCATTGCCCTGCAGAGGGCAAGAGTAGCAGCATGACAGTACTTCCACGCACTGGTGAGGACCAGGGTCAACAAGATGGCCAGCAAGAGGGGACAAAGGATCCACCAGCTCCTGAGACAGATAACACTGCAAAACCATCTGGATCCACACAGCAAGAACTTGAGGAGTCACCAAAGAAGACCAGCGAGGTAAGGATTGTGTACAGCATTTTATCATACGGAATTTGAAATAAGGTTCACTGGACAGGCAATGATGCTTTTTGATTGCTTCTTAACTGTTGTCTAATTATTAGCTATCTCATGCTAGACTCACAATTTTCGTTCTAGTTACCACCACTATTACCTTACCCAATACCCCCTTACTGCTTAAACTAAGACTCATAATGTTACAGCTTAGACTTTGTACATCGTCGTAGTTTCGCTATTTGCCTGAACTGATATACCGCTACGTCTACGACTCATGATCTAACTGTATGTTGAGACGACCACCTACATGGCCTAAGCTATTTCATAAAAACGCCAATGCTAAAACGCTTCAAAGTCCGAGGTTCTACAGACTTGAAAATGAAAACACTATTCAGTAGTACTTAGAAGAATGTTTCTTTGATGCAAAAAGTTTAAATACTTGAACTTTTCTGCAATAATCTTCCTGTTTAGTGGCGAATTAGATCCCCGGTAAATCTGCTCGAAGCTGCGAGAGTCATCTGTCGGCATTGTTGTCATGACAACTTGATCAACCAATCAGAGCGCGTTATTTGAGTGCTATTCGCCCATATTTGGCTCTTGACTTTCTCTCGACTGCAAATGCTGCTCTCTGATTGGTGATACACAAAAGTGTCTCGGCTGGCCGCCTCAATGAACAGCTAGATTATGAGACTAGCTACAGCTCAAAACAGGACTTGACTTTTCTATCTCAATCTTTTTCCACGTCAGCCAGCAGTCGAACGTGGTTGAAGAGGCGTCAAAGAAGTAATTCTAAAACTTTGAACTTTGGCTTCATCTTCATCAGTCGAAAGCTCAACAGCCTCGTTTCTGTCAATTTACAAAAAAGATCGTGGCAAAGTTTTGTTTTTCAGCTGTAACATTATGAGTCCTAGTTTGAGCGGTTAGGGAGGTAGTGGTTGAGGTAGTAGTAACGATAACTATAACTAGGAAGAAAATAGTAAGTCTGATCTCATGCTAGAGTGCTAGCTTAAACTTGATAGAATTACACAACCATTTTTTATGCAAGTTTCCTACGAGCAAAAAAGTAAACTAATTCCTTCCAGATGCTAGCAGAACTATTATCAAAATCTTGTCATTTCTTCTTTGCCAGTTTCTTAAGCTGTGTTTTTTTGCATAATGCAGAATTCCAATTTTCCATGTATCCATGTTAATGTTAACTTGAGAATAGAACAGAATTCTCATCGCAATGCAAAAATATAGATTGTATCTGTAAAACATTGATCAAATTTGCTAAAGCGTTTACTTTTCTATAATTTCAAAAGTCATTGTGTTGATAAAAAGTAATAGTTTGTTCTTGTGCTTCCGAGTTAAGTCTTCGCGAATTTTGATGAACGATGTATTTTGATGGATTTAGGCCGTTTCTTAACCAATAATTTTAGGAAATCGCTTGTAATTCGGGAAGCAGTCAGTCGAAAAATGGACAAAAAATTGCTGAACGTTATTCGGATTTTGACCATAGATTGCAGGATAGATTGCATTATCAGTCTTTGAAAACAGCCTTGTGTACGATTTTATCATGGCCTGTCGAATATGGGATTTATTTGGCACAACCGGTGTGAGGTATCATTGTCTGAAAATCAGCAAATTATGGTTGTGTCATAGTGATTAAGCTTCTTTTTTGCACAGTGGCATCAAAGAATAATAGCATTCAGAGTTGATTAACTGTTTTATACATGAAGGCTAAGGATAACAAAATTAGAGCATCAAATAACTAGTCAAATATACAGTATTTGCTTTAGATATCAGATCTATGATTCTAATTGAGCATTGATAGCCTTCCATAGCTTTCTCTGCANTGGCGAGCTTTCGATAAATCACACTAATGAGCGTGACTGACTTACTTTCTTTCTATCTTACTGACATCGAAGTCGCTTCTTTGATTACAAAGTACTTTGTAATCAAAAAGTAATAGTTTGTTCTTGTGCTTCCGAGTTAAGTCTTCGCGAATTTTGATGGACGATGTATTTTGATGGATTTAGGCCGTTTCTTAACCAATAATTTTTGGAAATCGCTTGTAATTCGGGAAGCAGTCAGTCGAAAATTGGACAAAAAATTGCTGAACGTTATTCGGATTTTGACTATAGATTGCAGGATAGATTGCATTATCGGTCTTTGAAAACAGCCTTGTGTACGATTTTATCATGGCCTGTCGAATATGGGATTTTTTTGGCACAACCGGTGTGAGATATCATTGTCTGAAAATCAGCAAATTATGGTTGTGCCATAGTGATTAAGCTTCTTTTTTGCACAGTGGTATCAAAGAATAATAGCATTCAGAGTTGATTAACTGTTTTATACATGAAGGCTAAGGATAACAAAATTAGAGCATCAAAGAACTAGTCAAATATACAGTATTTGCTTTAGATATCAGATCTATGATTCTAATTGAGCATTGATAGCCTTCGATAGCTTTCTCTGCAACATACACAATGTTGTTAAAGACAGGGATCAGGCAAAAGTTGATCTTAAAATATTTTCAGTAATTTAGAAGTATGCTTGTAAGTTAGGTAGCAAAATAAATTGATTTGGTTGTTCAAAACTACGCAAAAAGAAACTCTTTGTCTTTGGTTCACACATTTAATTGAAAGAAAGTACTTCCCACTAAAAATGGCTGCATGTTCATAGTCATCCACACTACAGAAGTAACTTGCAAGATACTCTCTTGAATAGCAAGGATCTTGAACTAAATTCTAGAGTTTACACTGTCTAAAGCCTGGTTTCCACTTGGTCGTAGGGTCATTGGGTCGTGTGAGTCGTTGTAGTGGTTAAGCCTGGTTTCCACTTGGTCATTTTGGTCGTTTGAGTCGCTAGTGTCGCCATGGTCACTGGAAAACGTGTTTCGACTAGGCCGTTTTAGATTCTGTTTGGTTTTTCACAACGACCCAAACGGCTTGAGTAATATGGCGAGCTGTTGGTGCCAAAATTCAGTTTTAGGAATCGACAGGCCAAATAGGGAACCGATGGGGCAATTCTTAAATGGATAAACAAGTATTTAACCTTTGATCTGCAGAACGATTAAGCAAGGAACAAATCGATATGGCCAATGGCAAATCGTTGAGTTGTTACAAAAGATTATGGTCCATCGATTTGTCGTTTATCAATTCACCGTTTAACGATTTGTTATTTGCTTAATCGTTCCACAGAACAAAGGTTAAATACTTGTTTATTGATTTAAGAGTTGCTTCATCGGTTCTCTCGTTGGCCTATCGATTCCTAAAACAAAATTNCTGTGAAAAACATACTTTGTATCTCTCTTAATCTCGTTTAATTGGTCCAATTAAGTCTAAATTATGATTTTATATATGTTTTGGATCTATAACTTTCATTTATTTATGAAAAGTCAAGTTTCATGACCTTTTAGCACACTTTCATTTATATGACGTCATATGACATCACAATGATAATCGTGCTCCAGCAACAACAACAACATCGCTAATTGAATTATTCTTTCAAATTTCTATTGTTTATATAATAAACTACCTTTGTGCCAAATTTGGTTTCCATATCTCGTACAACAAGAGAGATAAGCAGGGGGGCGGAATCCGCCCCCCCAGGCATTGAGTGTTTCAAAACACCCAGGTCAGATAGGGTTAAGAGTTGCTTCATCGGTTCTCTCTTTGGCCTATCGATTCCTAAAACATAATTTTGGCACGAGCAGCTCGCCATAAAGTAAGACGTTTTGTTCCCAAATTATGCGGAATTTCCTTAGAAAAATCTCTTCCGAAAATTTGAAAAGTGGCTGAAACTTCAATTAGATTTCTGCCTTGCAGCACGTGTTATTGTCTAGGGATAATAGAACTTTCAGGAAAATACACGTCATTTCAAAAGTAGCAGCCATCGCGTCCATTTGAGAATGGCACCTTTCTCGACCTTGTGAGCGTAACCAACAGCAATTCACGATTTTTTTTCAACACACAAGTTGGTTTCAATGGCTCCTTTGTCAGCAATCTACTGTCTGTGTGACTTGCAGCCCTTTGCCTCAGACTGAAAATGTTGCTAGAAAAGGTCTATTGAGGAGAATTTTTTTACGTGATCCTTAATCTTTTCATGACATTACTTCACAGGTCATCGAAGAAGTCCAGCAAAAGCTTGATCAGATAGACATGAACAAAGAAATCCAGGTTCTTGACAGTGACTTTGATGAAGCTGGAGACCCTGTTTTCCCAAATGATGAACTAGCACGCCTTGATGAGATGGTGAATAGACCAAAATGGGTTATTCCGGTGCTTCCTAATGGAGAACTGGAGGTGCTGATTGATGCATCTATCAAACTTGCCAAGAAAGGTAAGGCTTGTTTTTGATACACCTTTAATTTGTGATATTTTTGCACGCCCCCCTAATAAGCAGTCTTTCTTGACTGACGGGGCAACCGTGGTTAAAGAATTAAAATGAATGAATGAATATGAGTGAATGATCCCTTTTGATGGAATGATGTAACCGTAAAACTGCAATTTTAGGTGTGTGCAAGTTTTGAGATTGCTCGTAAGTTCAGAATCGAATGACTGACTTTGGCCAGTTACCAGGTGTCCCAAAAAATGTAGAAATGATTGGAAAATCACCAAAATTCGACACCACTATCAATCGTCAAATTTTCTTCAGTGAAAAGGACAAATTATGTTTCTACTTGTAGAATCTTTCTGATAGGTTTAAATTAGCAAGTGTAGTTGTTTTGAAAACCGCCTAGTTTTGGAGCATACTGCAAAAATGCAACGATTATTATAAGACTGATTTCTTTGTCCATATTAAGCATCTTACTTGGTCGTAACTATCGGAAAGGAATGCACACTGTTATGGAATACTTGAATGAAGATGAAAAATTACAAAATAGGAACTGTTAGTTAAGAATATCCCGAAGGAGTATGTTCAAAAATCAGGTTTTTCAAGACGTTAGTTTACAGGACCCTAATGATAACAGTATGCTCGTCATACTGATAGTTTATTCTTGTATAAAAATTTGTGTATTATTAGTAGTATTAGTATTATTATTATTATTATTACACCTTTTAAGGAATGAGCACAATAGTTTTAGTGCTGCTAAATATGATTTTGATCATTGGCGAAACCGGGCAAAAAGAAATTTAAATGATATGTAAGAAAACTGAATTCTGGTGAGTTTTCAAACGTGTTTACTTTGTTTTGAGACACTCGAATCCTTTTCGATTGTAAGTCTACCTAATACGTACACTGAACACTATTCTCATTAACGTCCTAATATTTTCTGTTTCGTCCAATATTTTTGATTGATAATCACGCTGGGTAACCGAAGCATTTGCTAAATATTTTCATTGACCATGGCAAATCGTCAGATAAGATCCCAAGGAGAAGAAGCGAGAATGATCACAGTTTATTGATTTGAAATAATCAAATAAAAGAACTTCCTTTGTGTACCAACTAAGTTCTCGTAAGCTCAATAGAATTCATGGAGAGAGTGAAGAAGTTTTTTTAGGCAAAGAAAAGGGTTTTAGTCTCGATGAACTGAAAAATCTACCAAATGATGTTATCCCTACAGAATATCGACGATATCCCTCAGAATAATTGAGCAACCACCGATCTACGGATTTTATTCCTCCAGAACCGTGATGTTATCCCGCCGCCTTACCGAATATTATCCCTCCGAACGTCTGAAAAACCTCCAGATTATTGCACAGAACGTTCTACGGAGTGTTGATGTGTACTGCCTTGAATATCCCAACGTAGGATTCATGAACTCCTTCTTCGAACTCATTCTGAACTTTTCATTGCTTGTCTTCAGGTCTTGACACAAAGAGTGAAAACTGCCAACGATTTATCAAGGATGGTATGACCATTTCATTCAACAAAATATTTTTGGATGATGCAGTGAGCACATGGAAATTCGAGATTCACGTAAGCATGTACTCTGTTCTACTGAAAGTTAAATTTTATTTAAAAAACAACAAAGTATGGTATATGATTGATGATTGATGCCTAGCAAAGTGACAGCCGTTTAGTTGTTCGCAGGTTGCTGTCTACAAAGCAATTATTATACAGATGAAAAGTTTTCCCAGTTTTGAAGCTGAATAGCTCTTTAATTTCGGGGGGCACAGTAGCAAATGATGCCGTTTTGGAAAGCTGAGACATGAACGTTTTTGGGAAATTTTCATGTTTGTGCAAATTTTTCAAATCTTAGACGGAGACTGATTAAAGAAAAAAACCGAACGAAGTCAATTCTGTAATCTTGCATCCATGTCTACATCCTTGTCAACGTTATCAAAATTTTGCTTCAATAATAACTGTATTTTTGCGCTTTTAGAAAATGTTTTATTTGTCATGCTAGGATAGGCAGGTCGGCAAGTATTTGAATTAAAAACTGGGAAACTTTTTAAAGGACACCTTTTAGCTCTGACGCTCCCTTGATATTTATATTGGGTCACAATAACACCAAGCTGCTTAGATTTGTTTCCTTATCATCTTGTTTATGTCATAGAAATACATCATGCGAAATGCAGAGAAACTGATTGAGCTATGTGTTGCAAAACTGGACCAAGATTGGTTTCCTTTGCTTGATCTTCTCGCTGTTGTGCTTGATCCGAAATCCAGGTATGCTTGTTCTGACATTTATAGATATTTTTTTCAGGAAAGGCCTTGTGCAACATCGTAGTTTGATTTTTTATATTGCTTTAAATCCATTGAAGTGATGGACTTGCTATGAAGAAGAAGAAACCCAGCATTTAAGAAAATCTATCGTGAAGATAAAACAAACTGCGAAGGACTTATATTACCATTTCTCAAAATATAGATTTGATTTTGGGACACTGCTCTTTGCCACAGGGCGAGGACTCTTTGAGAAAAATTCTAAGTAAAAAGATAAAGGCTTTCAAATTTGGATGCTTTCAAATCAGATAAGTTTTTCATATTTGTATTAGCTTTTAAGTGCAAAGAAAGCTCGTTCAAATTCATCTGAACTGCAAAATGTCAGGACCGTTCGTTGAATGCTGCTTCTTGTACGCCAATATTAAAACAAAGTGTTATTGGTATCTGCAATTTTCCGGAGCTGTTACAAAGTTATCTTTCAGAGTTCATACCTCAGACAGCTCTCAAACTGAAGCTAAAATTAAAGTTTCAATATCTGCATTGATCTATTGGAATTGTGAAGATAGTTATTTTAAAGTTCTATTGCAGTCTACAGTTTCAAAGAGTCAATCAAACGTACAACCATTGTTGTGGGACACTAAGGAAATGAATTCAGTTTGTATAAAGCCAAGCTGTGTCTTCACTGCATGTTAAAATAGTTACCGTATTCATCTTTATTGGTAACTTTGAGTTTAAGAGACTGTCGTGTTTTTTATAAAGAACTTCTTTATTTTATCTTGAATATTAAGCAAATCAACCTTTTCGCATTTAATCCATATGTCGTATTTGTGTGCCAGGTTTCATCAATACAATGCCTCCAGAACATCAGACACATTTTCTGGCACTGAAGATGAGAAACCATGTTATGCAAAACCATCGGAGGTCAGGCAACCAAGGGTGAGCGAATCAGTTAATTTGGCTTGAATCACAGCAAATTTATTGCTTTAAATTTAAAGAATTCGTGTCACAATGTCTTGGGAATTCTCGCAAAACTAAGGGTTTTAAATTCTTGAAGCTAACCTGAAAGTTTTGGACAACAGCAAAACGTCTAGTAAATTAACAATCGCAGATTCTGTGTATGCTTTTAAGTGTTCCATGTTTCGAACGATTGCTGAGATACAGACAGATTTCGAGGAGTAGTCGAGTTTGTCATTTTCGTATTTGTTTACCTTTCACATAAGCACATAAGCAGTTTAGCAAGATACCATGAGTAGCCTTCCTGTAATTTTGTAGGCTAGCTGTTTTTAGCAGTTTCTGTGTATGTGTGATTGTGAGTCTTACTTGGAGCGTAATGCAAGACTATCGATACCGACAACTGCAACGTTGTAGTCAGTCTTAGTCTCCACCAGCTGCGACTAATAACAATACAGTAGAGGAGAAGGCCTATTTTATTATTGATTTTAGCAAAGTTTATTATTATGTCATTGAATTGAATTGTCCTGTTTTCATCAAGGGCTGGCTGGTTGATCTCATCAACAAATTTGGAAATCTTGGAGGATTCGATAAGCTGAAGAAGAGACTCTGTGAAGGAGGAAATATCAATATCCCTGTGATATGTGCTCATATAAGGTGAGTTAGCAGATTTTTGTGTACCATGTGCACCAAAAAAAGATTGGCAGATATTGAAGACGTCAATAAATTGGACCGAAAAATACCTTTACTTTCCCACCGAAAAATCGACAAAAAATCACCAAGTTTAATCTAGGATATTGACTTACGACCAAATTTACAATCTTCAAAATTGGCCCGATGCAAGGCTTATCGGTGTTCACAACCATAAGCAGCTAAAAATGTAATTTAATCTGATCGAAACGAACCTCCACTCGCCCTCCCCCTAAGTCCTCTATCCCTTACATCGACATACAAGACATTACTGCAAGAAATAGTGTTTTCCCTTTTCTGGCAAGATTCTTTCCAATAATATTTTCAGAGAAGGAAAGCAACTTTGTGTAACTATTGAATTATAAGTAAGTGCATAGAAAACGCTTGGTCCCATCATTGTATCATCGTGTAGACTCTATAGTTTGTTTCAAAAAGATCGTTTTAAATTACTAATGAATGCATAGAAAGTCATTGAAAGAATGCAATCAGTGGCAGATTGTTTCCTTCCTCTAGCAATGTTTTCCTGATCGTATTAGCAAGCAATACACTCAGCGACAAAACCGTCTTTCAAATACTTGAAAATTGAATTACATTCACCTTATCCTGAATATTTTTTAACAAAATCCCATCGAAAATAATAGAGTTTTTAGGAAAAAACTTCAGTTCAACGAAGAAGCCATCACCTCAATTTGAAAATGGCAATTGTGCATCCCTCTTGCATGCGTCACTAACAGCAGTGCACCATAGGTCCTATTTCAACAATCTACTGCCTGTGTGACTTGCAACCTTTGCCCTGGGCTGAAAAGTTATTTAGAAAAGTTGTATAGTTTGGAAATTCTTCAGTTGAGACCAAAATAGTGCATTATAGATTATGAAAGAATCTCAAAATTTAATAAAAGCCCCAGGCTGGTAGTAGGGTTAGAAAGTTTCAAATCGGTTGGATGATTTTTTCATCATGATTTTTAAACAGTGGATACATTTTTTGCTTATCCGGAATGTGTCTTTTCATGACAGACCATTTGGCCAGTGTGCAGAATTTCTTAGCGTGAAGACCATTGAAGACTCTCTGATGCCATGTGTCGTAAGTGAACTATTTATATTTGTTCATGCTTGCTGTCATGCGAGTTTTGTACCAAGTGTTATTGCTTGATATTTGGTTAAGAATTAGGCAATTCAGAATTATCTATCATGGAGATGGAGCCGTTTTGAAAGGGGCTTGCCAGTAGACTTACTATTGGCCCTAAGGCCTTGTTTACTTCATTTTGCTATACAAATCTAATTGTTAAAACTTTCTTTGAAGAGGGTACAGTAGCTAGCTCATGTATATTCTTTGAAGAGGGTACAGTAGCTAGCTCATGTATATTCTTTGAAGAGGGTACAGTAGCTAGCTCATGTATATTCTTTGAAGAGGGTACAGTAGCTAGCTCATATATATTCTTTGATGAGGGTACAATANTTTCCCTCGATAATTGTGGTTGATAATAGTTCTGGTCTGGAGCCGAAACATTCCAGATATGTCAAGGCCTAAGGGCCAATAATTAATTGATTTTATCTTTACTGAAAACATGATTCAAGTCGAATGAAAAGATATGAAGTGAAATCAGAACTATGCTTATTGTCGTCATCCTTGTTTTAAATACTTACTGCAATTCTCGTAATTTCACTCCTCCACCCGAACTGCAACTGCAACTCATGATCCAACTGCTACTTGAAGCGATCACATAGATGGCCTAAGTTATCTGGTTGAAAAGACCGATACTAAAATTGTTAGAAAATCTGGGTTTCTGTGTCTCGAACAAAGAAAGTAGCTTATAGTTTATAGTACTGACAAGAATGTTTCTTGTATCTAAGAATTCAAAAACTTGAACCTCTATCCTATAATCTATCTGTTTGGAGGCACTCGAAGCTCCGAGGGTCAGACCTCATCTGTTTTTATGCACTCGAGGGTCAGACGTCATCTGTTTGGAGGCACTCGAGGGTCAGACCTCATCTGTCAGACCTCATTTATTTATTTATTAATTTATTAAAACACTGTAAAAATATTTATGTATTATTTATCTATCGATTTGGATTAGTTTACTTTGTATATTGTATATAATAGTAAGCTAGATGTAAATAATCGATGTAAAATAAGTTGACAAACAAACAAATCTGTCACAGCTAGGCCACTTTGTATCAATTAACTAGACTTATGACCTGATTCGTTGTTTAAATCCATCTTGCCCATAGCCACATTTGTTACGCAACTTTATTTAACTTAATTTACCTATTCGCTATAACTGCAGCTCATAACCTTACTGTTCAAAAACCGAAACCAACGGCCCCTACTTTCCGGGGCGGCGATTATTCTCAGTGAAACAGTTGGATAAAAACTGTAAGCGAGCTTGAGTTTATTCTCTGGGTATTTTCTGGAACGATCTAAGAGCGGTATTGAAGGAAAATATGTCCAGCTCGTGCATACTTTTGCTTCGGTATTCAAGCAAAATGGAAGAAGAATACATAGTAGATTATATCGAAGATGGATTCAATTATAGCTGAAAGATTCAGAAATTTATTTGTCACAAGATCGTGACAAAAGAAGAAGCCATTGTTTGCGTACCAACTGGAACTTGGAAAGCGTTCTGTTTGCTTTCTTAGCATTACTTTTTTAGGCACAAAATTTGCGGTCCTAGTTTTTGAAAAGTTTGTGCATGAGCCTTATTGAGTGGTGGTGGTTGTTGCTGTAGTTGTATTGCGAAACTAAGGGCTTTTGTTGACGAACTTAGAAGGTGGCAGGGATGGCCACCTTTGCTTAGAGTTAGATTATGAGTCTAGGCTGCCACCCGTATCCGATATTTGACGTTGATAGAGGTTTTGATGTGTATAATATTTCTTTTTTTACCCGTACAGTACTTGATAAAGAAATATATGGAAAGCTTGACAGACGAAGAACTCAAGAAAGAGTCAAAGCAGGAGTCAAAAAATGAAGTAATTTCTACTATTATCAGGGTGAGTACTTTATCAAGGTTCTATGGCGCTTTTTTTATCAAAGTCTTGTAGTTATCTTAGGTCTTACATTTTGTTACTTTGTTCAAGCATCTTCTTGGAACGAAGTTGAAATAAAATATGTATGTTACATGTAAAAGTATAGGTGTTGCTTCTGGCAATTGTCATCGCTCTAAAGATGAAAATTGGACGAAATATGTATAACCTGACTCATATCTTTGAAAGTACTCAAGCTGTGAGATGACGGTCTTCAGATTTGAAATCTAGAAGAAACTGGCTTTCAGATGATATAAAATCGATGTCAGTACAATTTGGAACAAAAAAGTTGCTAGAAGTCCTAAGGGACAACGCCTTTACTGAGCGCAAAAGCTCAGATTTCTCTCAAAGTTCAAATTCTGCTCTTGAATGTCTTTCGAATGATGCATGTTTGATAAATGCGTCTATTGAGCAAAACAGACTTTACGGCTAAGCCTAGTTCTCATATATCAAGCCATCGGCGACCTGCCGGCGACCCTTCGGCGACCTTGCTGCTGCAGTCTGATTTTTAATGAGGGCACTCTGCGGCACTCTGAGGGCACTCTAGTGACAAATATGCGTCCCCCCGTTTTTATATTTCGAAAGATTTTCCCACCCAAGCCTTAAAGAACCCCCTCAATTAATTAATTTGATTGTTGGTGCGTGCAAAATATTCCTTAATTCCGGTGAAATCGATTAAAAACTGCTAAAAATAATACTTTCATTTTGAAATGTTTGCCCCCCTCTACTAATTACGAGGCCCCCTTTTATTAAGTTTAGAATTTTCCCACCCCCCCAACTATTGAGACCACCCCTCTATTTCGCACTGGAGAGTAGTGTTCGGGAGTACTTTAGTTCATATAAAAAACTAATGTGGGGTGTTTTTGGGAAATCCGTTACTAATTTGATGTCTCATGATGTCTCACTCGTGCTATAGTGCATTCGTTTTCTTTAATATTTACAAAATTGAGTGTTTTATATTTGACAGAGTATGAAGAATTTTTCATCAAGATTGAACGAGCAAGAAGAATTTTGCAAACAGCTTGAAAAATTGAGGCTACAAATGATCTTGAGGTTTGTTTGATTTGTTTCAATCTCCTGTTGAAACATCTTTACGTAATTCCACCGACGGTGGACCACTGTCAAGTGCCACTAAAGTTATCGTAAATCTATTAATTTATTGAATCATTCGATAAGACGTATTTTGTAAACTTCCAATGAGTTTGCTCTATTAGAAATTTAAGCTGCTACTAAAACAACCAAATAGACGTTTTAGTGGTTTCATATATATTTTGAGCATCTCTGAAAAAATGGTGGTCTTTGCAAAACGGGAATGCGTTTTGTTTTGCAACCAAAACAGGTACACTTTGGAAGGAAAATCTACGCTTGTCGAGAAGTGTACATTCCGGCTCTTCTTAGACTACGTTCACACGATGCCGGCACATTTTGAAAACGATAAAAAATGTAACGGCAGCAAAATTTTAGCTAGCTTTCACGCGATACCGGCACAATTTGAAAACGGTAGGAAATTTCACGGTAAAAAACTCATTGCAATCTCCCCAAGAATTTGATGCCAAAGAAATATACGTACATCTTAAGAATCGATCAGCTTCGTTTTGAAAGCGTCGAAAAATGTTCTGTTTTCGTCGAACAATGCCGTTTTCATAATGTGCCGGTTAGACTTCCGTTTTCAAAATCTACCGCTTTCAAAATCTGCCTGCAAAAAATGTGCCGTTTTCGTGTGAACGGGAGGCCTATCTGTCACATTTTTCACCGTTTTCAAATTGTGCCGGTATCGTGTGAACGCAGTCTTAGAATGGTACACATCCGGGAGATCACGAGGAGCATAATTCCAAACTCAAAACCACTCGACAATGGAGCGAAAAATCGCTAAAAAATTGTATTTTGGGATTTGAATAAAAAACGTACGATGCAAGGTACTGGCTTCCATTCGATAGGTTGAACGATCTTCCATTTTAAGGGGCTTTTTTGCGGATTTTTCTTCGACCTCTCGGATATGTATCCTTTTAACCGTGTGTATTTCTGTGAACTGAAATTTTTATCTGCGAGTACTGCTGTTTTCAAAAGCTTCAGAGAGTTCAGACTCTCAAACGGATGTGCCCTGTTAAGTAGATAGTTGCATCTTTTGTTCACATCAACGAAGCATGAAGCCTGGTGTATAGATATGCTTTGGTGTTGCACCTCACCACGTTCTGTCACCGTGGCTGGACCTTCTTTGAATCCTGCAACTAACGTATTTTCCTTTATCAGGCTGCTACAGGTTTCATCTTTCAATGGGAAAATGAATGCTTTAAATGAGGTTTGTGGTGATTTTTGCTAAGCTATTCTGTTTCGTTGAGAGGATACAGTAGCTAGCTCATGTATATTCTGTGAAGAGGGTACAGTAGCTAGCTCATGTATAATTACCAGAGGAACCGATATAACTGTTAAACCTGTCTAAAAGTCTTGCCTTAGAAATATCTTTTATATATGTGTATATACCGGGTGTCCCAGAAAAAAGGTAACATATTTGATCAGGGGTAGCGATAAGAATTTAGCTTGAATCAATCGGAAATAATTTTTAAACTAATCCTCAATAGTTAACTTGAAGATAGATACCTTGTTTGTTGATATTGGTGCGTTGAGAGTTGAAATATTAATCTTGAAACTTCAAATTTGTCTCCACCTCTCCAAACTAGAGCATTTCGGTTTATATTTTTGTTCAGTATAAAATTTTATTATCGTTTACTTGCAGATAAATCGAGTGATCAGCAACGTATCGTACTACAGTCACAGACATCATGGATATGATGACATTGAATATCTTACTATGGAAATGGTCGCGGTGAGTTGTCAGCCCTTTCTCTCTTTCTGCAACGAAAAATCAGGGGTATTGTTAGGCAGGTTAGGTCACTGGGAAGATTAACAGCAAGTACAGGGTGAGTAAACAAAGTTTAGACGTTTGTGGACTCTGTAGGTTTCTAATTATTAATCGGTGTACATACTACAATCCCTGTTCCCCATCGGGATGAGCTTAAAAATGTTCCTTAGTTTCTCATAACTTACCGAAATTTAGTGGTATCCTGCCTTTGATGATGTTGGACATGTTTTAAATCTGCTTGGATTGACAAGCCTAATAAAATGATAAGGCTATAGTCTTGTATTTTAGGGACAAACTTGTGTTGGAATCTTTTTAATCGGCTTATTAATTGACTTTGTATACTACATATTTTCTCGATTCACTTTTTTGGATCACCTTGTCTACTCTGCATGAGGGCCGCATTGATCATTCATGGGCCGCATTAATTCACCGCAACTTCATCTATTTGAAGGGGTGAATCTTTCCCACGTTGACACAAACTTTAAGGTCCTCACGGTAAAGTGTAAAGGATTTTTAAACTGAGATAATCATCTCCAATTATCAGTGGACCAGTTTTTTTACTGTTTGATTTCTATGTTCTCACGGTTATTAAATGCGTAGAATAAATTTCTTGGCGGACTTTGATTACTCAGTTTTTTAACGACGGTTTGAACAGTGCTCGGATTGAATTAATGAGCTCCTTCCAGAGACACGTAACAATAACTTATTAAGGGGGTAGCCTTTGAGTAGAGCATTATTTCCTGCCCTTCTTCGGGTTCTCATGAAATTTCTGAGGAAAGCTGTTTAGTTTCCCGTTGCTTTGTACAACTTACAAACTAGCTGTCCATAAACTCCACTTCCACTACCAAATAGGTCCTTTAAGTTAAATGTAAAACACTGGGCGTCCCAAAAAATGTATATTTTAAACATTTTAAAATTTTTACTTTAATTTTACCTTTAGGAACAGGACTCTTGTGATAACAGTGCTTTTTGCGCTTATAGATTATCCTGTTTAAAAATTCGATTTATTGTTATTATTATATTATTATTATTATTATTATTATTATTATTATTATTATTATTATTATTATTATTATTATTATTATTATTATTATACGTTTGAAATATTGCCAAAATTTGATTACTAGAGTAATCTTCAAGTTTTCTTTTTAGGCTAGTGACGGAAGACATAATTACGCTTTAAATGAAAGCTTATCTTTTCTAAAGGTTTATATTGGCGAATTTGGCTGTTTGGAGATCTTTTCCGTTTGAAGCAAGCTTAAAAAATACACAGATGATTATTAGAATAATTTTGATGATGATTTTGATGCAATGTTGATAAAACATCGCGAAATTACTGCTGTTAGTGAAAAATTACAATGTCTCTAAACAGTATGGCTCAAATAATTTCATGATGATATTATACACCATTTAAATAACGAGAACAAGAATATTTTAATAGTTTTTGAAAGTAATTTGATCATTGAACAAATTGAGCAAACAGAAATTTTAGTGATGGGGCCAATAATTGGACTTTGGTGATTTTCATAGATGTCTACTTTCTTGTGACACCAGGTGTATGCTTTGATTTACACGAGTTGGATAGGGTTAGTAATCGCATTATTGATATCAAGCT
>REGM01000255.1:126627-141571 GCA_004194415.1 Aurelia aurita | reverse complement strand
ATATTTCACTATAATTAAGAATAACAACAAATTTACGACAAAGAACAAGACGAGACGATACCACAAAGGGTGTGTACATGCACATCTCCTCTGCAGCCAAACGAGAAACGAAAAACAAAGACAACACAAAATTGACAAGCACATGACGAAAATGGGAAAGAGAGGGGTACAGCTTTTCAATTGGTTCTACTGTATGATAACAAAGCAAAAGAGAACTTATTAAGTTAGCCGATTTGTGATATCAAGCTCACTCGGAAGGTGCACCCTTACCGTTAGCAAGGAGGGTCAAATCCACCAGTTTTTGTTACGAGATCGTTTTGATAAATGGGGAAGTAGTTGGTTGCGAAAAAGTATTTTGTTTTATTTTGTAGTTCTTTTATAAACGATTTTCAATCCTCGAAAACCTACCAAACGTCTTTGTGTAGATCCAAGCATGTAGGACTGAATGGTTTGTAATAGTTTAAGCTCTATGATCCCCTGAACAAGACAAGCTCAATTTAAGCTTTTGTGAAGTAACCATGTTGAAAAATCAGACGTTTTTATTTTCTCTAATCAAGGAATGGCTGCAAGAAAACAGAGTATTGAGTGTTGTTCTGAAAGATAATCTCCATCAGCCGCAGGTACTCAATTTATTTCTGTCGTTATGTTAATTGTTTTCATGTTTTTTGCAAGTTTGTATCAGTGGAAACATAGGTAAAATAATCTTAATGGTGATAATTTATTTTCCAGTTTTTAGGCGAAATTACTGCAAAATTGTCAAAGACTTTCCTCTGTGAGCTAGAAATATTTACTGAGAGACCATTGAATTTACGAAAATATTGCAGATTGTTTCAGAAAAAAGTTGAAATAAAGAAGACGCTAAAGAGTTAGAAAGTTATGAAAATTCCTTCTCAAACGACATCAGGGGTGAATGTGCGTTCTGCATAGCAGCCAAGATTTTTTGCTTGATTTTGCTCAGAGTCGGAGGTTTTATTTTGTCTCATTTCATTACAGTATGTTGAAAAGCTGGATAAGATTATTCGATTTGCAATCAAAGTGAAAACTTTGACGTTGGATGATCTTGATACAATTTGGAACGCACAGGTACACATTTAACAACGTTTATTTGACATGCTTACATAGTATGCGTACAAGTATTACTCTACCGGGTGCGTCAAAATAGACGCAACATTGTCGATCACAAATAATATTGGAGCAGTTTTGGATTTCTTTGCGTTTCGATACTGTAAAAGAATTATTCGTGAACTTGGTTTATCTATACATTGTTTGTTCATTCTAACGCCAACTTTCCAGATGTGTTACCTGAATTCCCAGGCTAATAAAGAATGTCACTATCCGATTCTGGCCACTATCCTACTTCTTACCGTTCCGCTCGCTCCACTTTCGCAGCTCACTGTTGACCGAGTAGGCCTGAATAAGAGAACGAACGAGACTTGGAGCAAGTCTAACTTCTTACAGATGCAATTTCTGTTGTTGCTTTTTAGCGAATTATATTGTTGCATATATTGTGGCCTTTGTGAATACAAAAAACCGCTCTTATAAATGTTTTGAACGAAGAAACTCGAATCTCTTCCCCCAAGGTTTACCGAGAAAACACGATTTTCATTCGACACTTGGGACGGGTCACTTTTAAAAAGTATTCACTTTCTACTTTTGTTCTCTAGATTGGAAAACATGAAGCTATCGTCAAAAATGTGCATGATCTTCTCGCTAAACTTGCTTGGGATTTTTCTGCAGAACAGCTAGATCATCTGTTCTCAAGGTTTCAGGTTTGTAAAATTCACTTGATAGGTTCACTATATGAAACATATTCTATGTGTGTACGTTATTATACCCCGCATATCTGATATAAGAACATTCCCATATATCACTCCACTTTGTCTGAAATACATACAATGGTATGCGAGGAGCACTATTAAGAAACTAGGTACTTTAATGTCGTAATTGATCTTACAAGTATAAGATATTTCTGGTCACTTATCATAGGTGAGAAGACCTGCTATAAAATAGGTCCCACATATGCCTTAGATCACACCAAGTTTTGACGTTAAATAATCACGCTGCTAACTGTCAAATTTATGTTTAAAGTCAACTGATATTGTTTGACTACTTCAGGTCATGTATTGGAAAATATATCACCTATCATGACCATTGATCCTGAGTTTTATGTTTAATTTATGTCAAACAGGCGAGTTGGAAGGGAGCCAACAAGAAGCAGCAAGAAAAGCTTTTGGAATTGATCAGAAGGCTTGCAGAAGATGACAAAGAAGGAGTTATTGCACACAAGGTATAAATTTAAATTGGTTGAACTTACAAGGAAATTATTTAACTAAAAGATTTGACTACTTTGAACGATATTACTGAATTGGAGGAAATTATTTTCAAATCCAGTTTTTGTGTGGTCCCCAATTTTTAGCGTGGTTGGTTGCTTGCAGTGCAGAGGAGGTTCAACTATCATGTAAGAAATTATATGCTCATTCCAAATCACGGAAACACAGCACATGTACGAGAAATATCACATTTCTTAGATACTACATAGGGTTATCTAAGTTATAGTTTCGTAATTATAGGCACAAGTCTAGAAAGTTCATAAATCAGCTCTAAAATTAATTCGGTCTTTGGCAAAATTTGATAAAAGGAAGATTGTAAGATCAGTGAAGGGTGAAGGTGAAGGTGAAGTTGCGTTTTTTAGCGCCAAGCGCTGGGATCACAGAAGTAGAGAAGACCTAATCGAGTCCGCGACCCCTTGTTATGACGCTCAAATGGTGGGGCTCTACCTGGGATCGAAACCTGTCCGCCTGACTGTTCTGGCTGCAAAGTCAGAGGATTACACCACTGCGCCACAACACCTTCAGTGGCAAAATCAAATCTTTTCAAGCAGCAATTCTGTATTTTTGGTCACTCGTATTGCTTCAGAGTTCGTGTGTGGTTGCCTGTTGCTAAACCCGCCGCTTGTTGCAAGGCTGCTGATTTTCTTACTTACTCATTAGGTTTTATGGCTTCTGTGGCATCTTGCTCACAGTGATGACTTACCAACAGACATCATGGATCAAGCATTAGTTGCTCACATCAAGATCCTGGATTTTAGCTGTTCACAGGTTGATAATGCATTCTAATTCTTTCCTACTCTTCACTAACACACGGCTAGCAGTCAGTGAGTAGTGTGTTCATTTCAAACGCTAGCTATGGAACTTCTTGCAGAAGCATTTATTCCCAAAGCAAGCGTTGTGATAACTAATTATCATCCATTAGATTAATCTTTAGAAAGTAAGAGTACAAGTCGGAAAGAAACTCTTTCTGTAAAGTTTATCGCTAGACACTGGTCACAATGTAAACGTCTGATAGCAGGATGAAACTTTTTTATACCCAGCTGTTTTGCCAATCAAAAACGTAAGCTAGAGTAGTATTGTATGTTATCTACATCGTCTGTATATATTTGTGGATGAAAATGAAGTTAGGTTCGTTGTTAAGTTTGCTTAGTCTATCTAGATTGCATTGAATAAAAACGTCATGTTTTAATTTTAGACGCAAGATCGAGACAACCTCAAGATAGAGTGGATCAAACACAGTTTAGACGAACTTCGACATGGACGATGGGTCATTCCAGCTCTGAAGCAAATCAAGGCAATATGCGAACTTTTTTACGAGGTAAGTTCACTGTAACGGGTGACGTTAACGAAAGTGTTGTTGTTTGGCGAAGAATCGACCATTAATTCTAAGGTGCAACGAGTAATCTCAATGGTGGAAAAGCTAGCTTAGATGTTTACTTTTTCACTAAAATCGGTCATACTACTATGAAGCTGTCGCTGAAAAAGCTTGGAAAGGAACAAAAAAGGTCGTTAACGTTTCTTCCAGATTCTGGCTGTAGAATTTTATGACCATTCCATCAATTCTTTTTCATGCAAGAGATATGATTTTAAGTCCTTTTTTCCTTCCCACGAGATGGTCATTCTCACTGTCATGGGTTTCAAGCTGAAAAAATGGAGAAAATGTGATCAACGTCTTTAGGGCTTTTTGAGAGAACTTTTGCACACAGTTTCCTCTGTAGAACGGCATGTCCGATTTCAAAATACTTAAGTTTTCGTATCAAAGTTAGCCGTCCATTGTATATTGGTACATTGGTAACGTTTATGACGCAGTCGGCATTTGTTTATTTTCCGTTTTGTTTGTGAACACCTGGATTTTTTGAGACGTAAGAATAATTCAGTTTTGGTATAAATACAGGGTGTCCCAAAAAATGGTGCCGTTTGTGTGGCTGCTGTGGAGGAGCTGTAACCTCAGTTGTCCCGTTTTTTCACAGTTTCAAGAATAGGCTTCAACTTAGAGTTTGAGACCTTGTTTGAGTCAATCCGACAAGTGATTGCTGATTTATGGCACAGGAAAGGCAAAATTGGTGGTTTCTTCAAAAAACAGTACTTGTTTTGTTCTGCGGAAATGTCAAAATCAAGTACTTTTCGAAATGGTTCTAGCGTTGTATCAAATTTTTTCTACATTTGTAAAATGGTTAACAGTGTTGTCTTATAGATGTGGTTAACAGTATGGTTAANATTTATCTATATTTGCTGACATCAGCATTTTTTAAATTGTATGACGTTATCAATCTTTATGACGTCATATTTCTAATTAATTAGTAATTTTTGCATGAAAAATCATGGAATGATTTCAAATATTGATGAAGACGTCTGATTTCACCAAGTAAATGCGAAATTGATGGTGTTTAAGCATCATTATTGTGCTAACAATTTTGCATTGGATCTTATTGTCCATAATTAATTAGTTAATTAATTAGAAACCAAAAATATTGATATAAAACTACATGAAACTGCAAAGTAAGGATATGAAGCAGGTATTTCGATAGTTTCATGATGATTTTACCAAGTTATTTAGTAAAAATAGACCTGTTTATGCTAATAGCTCGATTTCGTCAAATTTTGCATTGTTTTTGGTTGCCTAGCAACCAGTCACGTGACTACAAACTAATTAATGCTATTTTTGGATTTTCCTTTGTTCAATGATCATACAGTGCAAGTCTCATTATCATAGCTGTTATAGTTGCGGAGATAATTAGGGGGGGGGGGGCGAAAAACGCCCCCCCCCGGTAGAAAATCGATAAAAATTTACCCGGTTAGAATAGGGTTAACAGAGAGGAGGTGCTTAATAGAGCTTTAGCTCGCAAAAGTTGTAGCATTCCCCGTTGTTATAATTAATGATTATGATTATGAATCAGACTCTGAAGCTGTTACTCTATTTTTAGGTGCTTTGAGAGGTTCTTCAAGTATGTAAATACACGAGAGAGTGTCTTGTCAAAGAAAAGAAATGGAACTTACATTCTAGAAAATACACAATTGATTGGATATGATTATCTTTGGAAGGTAAATGGTTTATTTTTGTTCTTGTGAGTAATTTATCCACTGATATTGAGCAACAAGACATTTTCTTCTGTTTTGACACAAGTCTGTGGGGAAAATTTTCACAATCTGAGACAAATTCATGTCTTCAGTGAATAAAATGAACACATCGAATGGAAAGCGTATCTTCACAATAAACTTCAAATTAAGATTTGAAACGATAAAGAAGTTTTTTTGTCGGTATTTGTGAAAGTTTTTACTATAGTTAATCCCATCATTTCAGACTCTGCTGGACGGCCTAAAATTCCTAATAGTTTTCAATCTCGCTTATTCGTTAATAGATGTTCATATCTAAGTTAGCCCTTGCGCCATAAGTTGTCCTGTGGTCTGTTGTAATTGCTGAATAATCACGATTCTTGATTACGCCAAAATTTGTCTTGACGTACCTATAGTCTGTCTCAAATCAGATGTCAGGTGAAAATACCCGCGAATAACAACAATTATAGTGTTTTGCACGAGTCATTTTGTGTTATCGCAAATCTCACCTGAGATCTAATTTGAGACAGACTTTAATAGAATCGAATCTTTTATTCCTGGACTATAGAGCAGATGGTATTGCTATGCTAATGATAGTTTCGTTTTACAATGCATAAATTTTGCTTCTAGATCATTCTCGATGCACCACAAGATATTGCACTCAAGGCTATCGAAATTCTCAAGGAAATATACACAAATTTGGGTTCGGATCTCAAAACAAAACCGGTAAGCAGATGCATTTATACTATATGAAGAAATTTACTTTTTCTGTCAAATTTCACTATATTTGTAAATCTTACTGCATAGTGCATGTTGCACAATAGAGCAGCCAGAAACCAAAACAGCCAATCAATGGACATTTATAAGTGTCAACGACTGCAGCATTCTGGTGCTTTCTGTGGATGACATCGAAGGTATAGTGCACAGGCAAAGCATTTCTCCTTGGCTTGGTCTTGACTTCAAAATGTACAAATTTGTAGGCAACATCGAAAGTTCTTCTTTTGCCCTTCATCTCTCAAAAACTGATCAGCTTCAATCATGGCAACATGTAGACGTTGCCTAAATTGATCTGAAATATGGTAGATAATGTTGTTATGTGTGTATCTAGTAAATTGATACCTTAGTTGCAAATATTAATTTCCTTTTTGCTCCTGATAAAATCTGTTACATTTCTGATGCATTTTGATATTTGATATTTGTCATAATGTGATAATTGAAGTTTGTAACAGTGATGACATTTTTGCAGCTTGACATTCACAACAGATTTATCAAAGACTGCATGAATCGCCTGAATCCATCTTATGAGGTTCTCAAGAATGAAACAGACAACAAAGCTACTGTCAAGGAAGAGTCGAGGAGAATCGTATTATGTTTGAAGACGCTGAAAGAATATGTGGCTGAATGTGACAAATTTTATCCAGATGAAAGGGCGTTTCTTCCACACGAAAGGTTTGTTTTTACTTCATTACGAAACGAACACTGTATTCACATGTCCTAATTACTACCATTCGAAAAATCTAGCTTCAGTTTAGGCCTTGAATTTATGAAAGATGCTTCTTCAGAAGTTGATAACTTGCAAGCTGCTCACAGGGCAATATCGCCTATTTGAGCCATGAAATCTGTTAAATTTCAAAGAGATTTTTTTTGGGGTATCTCCATCAATGCGTCGGAGGACCTCGTCGTATTTTATTCGAATTTGATTAGGTTCTTCTTATTTTGTAATTAGAAGCTATATTTGTTTATTCGAATGAAAAGAAGATGACAACAACGTCGTAGTTTAGGGGGTCTCTGGCACCTCTGGTTTTTTGTAATCTTTTTCGAATATTTTTAGGAATGTTTTCAAGCTTGAAAGAATGGGAAGAGCAAGCGACGCACGTAATCTTTTGCGGGTCAATTTATGTATTATTCCCAACAGATGTGCAGTTTTGGTCCTAATTAGTCATGTGCTTCGAAAGTCAGGTTCCTTGCTCTTGTTTTGAGTAGACGATGCTTTTCTTGTTTATTAGAATACCATTATAAACTCCAAGTATTTATTTATAAGTCTTTGCAAGTTAGTGTTATTTTGGGCCTCGAAACCTTTTTCGGTGATGATGTCACCCTTGTCTTGGTTTGTGGTGGCAGCCTCCCTAGATGATGTCTTGATCCAGGTGTGTCTAAAAGCCCAGGAAATCACTCCTGATAGCACCTTTAAATAGCCAAATAACCTTAATCATGATGTTATATCTCCTCAGGACTTGCAGATTGTCCTTCCTCCTACATTGTTTATGTATCTTTTTTCTACAGGGCATGTCGAGGGAAGCATGTGACACTGTATATACGATTTTCACCTCAAGCAAGGCAATCAGATGATTTTGAGATTTGGTCACACACAAATGAATCACTAGCATCCGTACGGCGGCATATTTACCAACGGTAAGTCTGAACTGCTTGCTCCATTTGTAGATGTGATTTTTACCCGCTCTCAAGTGTATGTGCAAGTGTATCAACGCAAGACCAACGACAGCACTTGCATCGAAAACATGATCAGCTGTACAGATTTTGTAGTGAGGATGGGCGTGTTTGCTAACCAAGTTTTCCAACTTCATAACTGTAAACAAGACCAAATTTATTGCTGAAAATTGAACTTGGCGATTTCAGAACCATTTCATTTAAAATATGGCTCTTTATAATGGCAATTTTTTTGAATGTGAATAGTTTGCAAGATAAGTGACCCGTTCTGAAAGGTATGAAGGAGAATGTCCTTCTTTGAAGGTACAATTTCTAAATATTCTCATACAAAGTATCTTTTGATTGCCCAGCTCTTGCTCTTTAAAGGGGCATTAGCTAAACTTCCAGAACGCCTTGTCTTTCTCTCCCTAATGCAGGCAACTGGGAACGGATACATTGCAAATGAAGATCTTTTCTATAGGTTTGAACTCCGAAAAATTAGCCAGTGCAATCAGATTATTCATGCCATCAGCGATTGTAGAGATGCAGCTGGATTCTGAGCCACACGTTTCAGGGTTTCAGACGAGTTTAGCCTAAGCACACGAAAGGCCACTGCATGGTGGAAAAATTCAATGGCACGCTATGGTTAGAGAGGAATTTCTAATTGAATTTGTGATATTAGATATCTGATCTTTATTTTTGCTTACTAAAATTTTGTCCAGCCCCTTTAAGCTGCAGTTTACAGTTTTGAAATCAGAGTAATCTATTTATTATGAATTAGTTGGCAAGGGAACCCGATCTAACAGAAGAGCAGAAAACAGTCAACCAGATTGCTTCTATTTTGTTTATGTATCGATTGACGCTTCATTCATCTTAAACTTTGTAGATTGAAGATGTCCCCTCAGAACGTTAAACTCGACCTCCATTTCAACGGAGAGATTCTCAGCACGTCCGAAGATCGCAAACTTGTTGGACAGATACCCTTAAAAGATAGAGCGGTAATACATTTCTCTTTCTTATTCGCCCAAACGTTGTTTTGAATCTTTGGATAGATGATGACAGTTTGTTATCCGGAATATTAGATTAACGCAAGCCTATATGTAGCTTTTAACTCGAAAGTTTTCTAAAGGGTAGTCATCTGAATATTAAATTCGATAGGGAATATCAAGTACAGTAAAAACGGCTTATGAAAACCTAAGACCCTACAGGCCTAAATGCTTCCTTCATCCGTATAAAAACTAAACGATTACTACTGTGCTGAATTGATTTTCAAGAAGTTTGTTTCAAGGAACAAACAGAGACAGGTTCACTTCAACTCCCCTGCAATAGTTAGCTAATTTGGCGATTGATGTTAAGAACCGTATCAGGCTGTGTGCATAAATTGAAACACTCATATCCAGCTTTTACCAAATTATCCAGGGTCATTCCCACTCTTTTCCTATCTTTGCCTATTTTTTGTAGTGATGTAAAAATTCCAGTTATTGAGTTTTGCATAAGTCAATAAAACACACTACTGATCCCAACACTTAACTAGTATCTGCATGCGTTGTGATAAGAGTTTCTTTTCTTCACCTACCAGATTATCACAGTGAAATTGGGAGCAGTTGGTGGCAGCTCTCCATCGTCACCTGACTCATCTTCTGATTCATCTCCACCTCCAACTCCTCAACCTGGTGATGGCCCAAATTTAGATGCTGAACAATCCCTACCTGGAGTGGTAAGTAATTTTTACTTGTTTCAAATATTCAAACGGAGCAAGTGCCGGGTGACACGAACCTGCAAATGTTAAGACAATGGCTAAATGTAATTGTGTTATTGATCCGGAAAGTTTCGTTATACTCGACCAAATTTAATTCAGAGATGATTGTTATTTACTCCGAACAGAAAAAGATGACAATATCAGAGCCTGGAAAGATGTTATTTCGAGAACTAGTATTTAAAAAAAAAACACTGCATTTTAAAACCGAAGGTGTCTGATATGAAAGTTTCAGTCAAACTTGATACCAGAACCGATTTTTACCAAGGATATTAGTATTTAGCAACCGAGTTTATTGTTGAACTGTAATTGCTTCATTTAGCAGTACAAAATCGTTTCACGGTTGAAATACGCACTACATTCGTGAGTTTACATTTACCAGAAAGCCGTTATTTATTTATGTCCTTCTTTAGTTTAGATTTTTTGATTATCAAATAATTCTACATTCCAATCCATTTTGTAGATTATGTCAAAGATGAAATTCGCCAATTCATTATTTCTTCTCGGAGACCTTGGCATGAAACACACAATCCCAGAATTGAGGGATATATCACTAAGTCTTCTGAATATCATTCCAACGGGTAAGCCAATCATTTCTCTTTGATCTTTTATTCCCGAGAGGGAAAATGATCGATAATACCAAATTGGTTTTATTTTAGGCTTAGTCTTTTCAAAATCTTGCCGCACTTCGTAGTTTATGTACCGTGTGAGTCAATAAAAAAATCCCCTTTTGCAAGGTCACTGCTCCCTGGATGTCAAGAAAATAGTATAGGCAAATATTTTATTAAATATTTGCCACGTTCAAGAAAACTTTAAAATTTACCTGACTGAAATGGGTCACTCTGTTCTGAAATTATAAGGGATCTTTTAGAGAAAGCCCTTTCAAACATCCTTCAAAAACAGCAGAAAATCATAATTTTATTTTCCTAATATTTCTGCCTTACAGTAATGACTTGTACATGCTCTACTGCGTGTTATCCCTTTGGGAGGATGAAAATGTCATTCCTAGGAGCATAACAACATTATTGCCGGCGATTTCATCCTCCCAAGAGGATAACACCTGCTAAAAACGTGTTGAAGTCATTGCTGTAGGGCAGAAATATTGGGAAGATTTGATCGTGATTTTATGCCGTTTTTGAAGTTTTCCTGAAGTGCCTTTCTCTAGAAAATCCCCCTTAATTTCAAAACAGAGTGGCCAATTTCAGTCATGAAAGTTAAAAATTTATTTTACAATTTTCTTTTCATTATAATATATTTGCCAGTATTATGATCTTGCTATTTGAGGAGCAGTGGCCTTGCAAACGGGGATGTTTTCTTATTGACTCACCCGGTGCATAACATGTACCTTTCAAATCAACGTAAAGTGTTGATAAAAATAAACTTCCAAAACTTGGTTTGGTGCATTTTGCAAAGTTCAATATTTTGTACTTCAAGCAAGCATAGTTTCAAGCATATTCTAAAGGAGTTTGAAAATAGATGGTGGATGCAAATTTTAAGTGACTACTTGCATCACAATTAGAAACCATTCAGTTTTGTTGGGAGAATTTATTTTATGTTTTAGTTAGCTATTTTGCTCTCAAAATGAGTCGTTGCAGCTCTTTTTCACAACACGATTTTGTGTAACGACAGCCTATTTTATGATTTTTCTCGTATTTAGTAACAAATTAAAGAAGTAGGGTAATTTAGCTACATTGTAATTATCATTAGTTGAAGGTTTGCGTGAGATTAAATACCCGATTTGGTAAATTCTCTGTTACAAGTTTCTATGTTATTGTCTCTAGATGTTGATACGAGTCGTAAAATCAGACTTGTCTGCCAAGACAGAGCCACGAAAGGATCAAAATCTACGATAAGCTTGGATTGCTTATTCTTCTCAACGACAGCTATGAATGTACTTTACAATTTGCAGGTAAGATTCCACTTCGTGTGCAGTTCGACCAAGAGTAAGATGAATATTCTTTTGCTAGAACATGTAGTTGAAGGGAAGCTTCTCGAAAGTGTGGAAAAAACTGGTATTGAATTTACTTGCTGACTGAAAAATTCCATATCTTTGCCTCTGTAACCCTATTTTACCCGGGCGATTTTTTTATGTTTTCTCCCGGGGGGGGCATTATGGCCCCCCTGTTTATCTCCGTAACTATAACTTCTATGCTGCTGCAACTTACCAGAACGATACCTACATCTATTAAAAGGGTAATAACAAAATCTTGTTGTAATTGATCACGTGTATCGTTGCTAGGCAACCAAACAGTGGCAAGTGGTCACACATAAGCTTAAGAACTGAAAACAGAGAATTCTCTAATTATTTTTGAGTTTAATGATTAAAAATTTGAAAACTAGTATAAATATAAAGAAAATATGATTATTCATTATAAATATGACGTCATCAATATGAATGACGTCATAGACATTATTTTTTGCTGATGTAAGCAAATATAGATAAATTATATATCAAATGAAAGCTCTTTCGAAGAGCAATCGATTGGTACCAAGTTTGTTACAATGGAATTTAAAACAAAAGAGTTATTAACATATTTGTGATTTTCTTTGTTACTACTCTCCAAATGAGGGATTTTCTTGTCACGTGACTACATTTATGACAATGAAACATTTAAAATTTGATAGCCTATTAAATCTTAGGGAAAGTCAGTAAGTTTCAGCAATCCGGCTCTTTTCAGCTAAGAGCTATAGTTCATGATTCAAGTGGGGGGCATAATGCCCCCTTCGGGTAAAATAGGGTTAACATGAACTCATCTGAAGGCTAAGTTGGTTACATCATTAGCTGATTTGAAGTTCTTGTGCATTAAATATTTTGTTGCTTCCCTGATGATTGATATAATCTGTATGGGTTTGACAGTGGTTGAATATTGGACCAACACTCTTGTGATTTCAAAAGTGATATTCTGTTAAACTCCAATGCAGCCGGGAGGGGACGTATTAGTTTGAACATCATAAATCCACACTGTGGCAGATCGACCGAAATTATTTATTGATGGCTTTTTCATGAATTGTTATGTTTTGTTTCTTTTATGCATTAGGCCATCAACAAAGAATGTCCCGTTCTCAGACAATACAAATAACAGATCACATGTTTTTGTAGGTTGTTTATGCGCTTCTGATGCCTTCTGCACAACCTTGCAGCGAAATGTCTACAAATTTTCAGGTAACTAACAACCTTTCTTGCACGAATATAGGTTGTAGTCAACGAAAGAGTTGTTATTTTTTATCATGAAGTGGTTTTTAAGAACCAGTGCAATAATATCATCAGAGAGGCACGTGTGGCAATCGTTAATATTCGAATATCAAATTGTTTCTAAATAAGCTAAACACTGAATTTCGGAAACTAAGCGTATCAAATTCAAATTCAAATTCTTTGATATTCAGCAGCAATTACAAGTTAAAGCATATACGGTAAAATACAAAAGATACAATTACGATATTTAATACAATGTAAACTAGAATAAGAGTTGACAAGGGCGCTGCGGAGGAACCCTAACGGTTTTTGAGCCCAGAGCCCTTAATTGCTTCTGATTAATGATGAAATTACACGTGTTCAACGATAATGACAATGATATTATAATTATAACAATTTATTTCTTTAAAACTGTACTAATGAATTTGAAAAAACCCATTGTTATGAACCGTGAAATGCAACGTTAGAAGAAGAAACGTGACACACCTAGAGAGTAGAAATGATGTAATTATACAGTAAGGTGGACAGAGTTTTGCACTTGAGGTGTATTTTTTAGTTTTGCCACTAGTCGTTTGTTTTCTGTACTTATAAGGTTAGTAAATCATTGAAAAGGTTGAACATTTTATAAGCTTCCTGTAGTGCGCAATTACCCTCATCTAGATGTTGACAGTTTCTTCTATGAATCCATGCTAATATTTTATTTGATAACGTAGTACCTAGTTATATGGGCAATGTTAAAGATGCAAAAATTGTACCTATTGTCAGAGAATTGCGAGTGCTTATACGGGCCCACATTCGCTTCAAATGCCCGTACCTCCATCATGTTAATAGGGTGTAATTGCTGACAAGTGTAACTACACTCTAGCAAATAAGGTGCTGGAAAGGTGACAAGTGCAACTGCAGGCTTTGCAAGGTATATATACCACAAGTTGGGTTCCTAACAGGATAGACTTTTATGTTTTTATCCTCATGTAATTAGCCTTAATATATTTTAATTTATTTATTCTTTAATATTGTATATATTGTATTGTAGAGTAGGCTTAAATTAGCTGTAAATTTAGCTATAATTAATTCTCGCCTCCTGTATAAATAAATTAATGATGATGATGATGATGATGATGATATGCACCCTTCTTGAGCTTCATAAATGTTATTTGCGTTTATTTTAATGTTTCATTATGATCTGAAAGGAAGACATCTCTACAGATTGGATATCTTACTTAAATTATTTGATCCTAGCATGACTTTATTTTGGCTGGAGGAATCAAAGCTGTTATTAGCATGCTGACAAAGAATAATTTCTTGCTTGGTTGTGATACGTTAGTTCAAAGGTATGCTTTGAGTGTCATTCATTTTTCCAAGTTTTATAACGACCTGTTCGATTTGGAGTTATCATGATAAATCTCTTGCTTTTGGTACTTTTTCGTAAGTCATTTTAAGATTCTCTCATATAGAATAGATCTTTCACGTAAAATTGTCATTTACTTTTATTATAGGTAAAAATAATTGGGCCTGACTCAGGATAGGTTTTTACCTCATTCTGTGCCATTAGTATTTCTGAGTTATCATTTCAGTATGATCAGATTTAATTGTTAGTGTAAAACATACTGTAAGCAAGCAATAGGATTTTCACATTTTGGTATTTCAAATTGCAACAGTCTGTAAAGGGGGTTTTTACATGCAAAGAGATCTTATTTTAATTGATGTTTAGATATTACATGCTAAATCTTTCTTGTATTTCCTTATCAAAACAAGCCTTAGAAAGTGTCAACAAGTTTTCAAACACTTAAAATCTTATTATTCTGGGCTCTCAAGTCGGAAAGTTATCCACCCACATTGACAATTTTGTGTCAGTATCGAACTTAGCTATTTGAAATACCAAAGCGATTAGTCAAAATTCTATCCTTTTTACTTTTGCACTAAAGGTTATCAAACGTCGGGACATTTTTCGAACACCGGATATGTGTCGTTTTTTTAACTGCATTTCATTTAAATTTCTCTATTTTACAGGTCAGCCTTCCAGACATTACTGAAAATAGCAAAACTGATGTTTACAGTGATCAGCTACGCACAGGTTTCGTACGTCGCAGAAGCTTTGAATAAAGAGTCTGGAAGAGATTTAGTTGTTACTGCACATCAGCACAATGCAGCTTTGGTATTACAACAAGCACTGCAGCATATCCC
>REGM01000255.1:107601-124037 GCA_004194415.1 Aurelia aurita | reverse complement strand
TGGAGAAATTGCTGACAATAGCAATCGTACAAAATTTCATCGTAACTTGCCATTCTAATTCCGAGCTACAGTAATTTTGATTTTGGGAATAGTTGTCCTTTGCTGTTTGCTTTTTATAAAAAATGGAGAAATTGCTGACAATAGCAATCGTACTCAATTTCATCGTAACTGGCCATTCTAATTCCGAGCTGCAGTATTTTTGATTTTGAGAATAGTTGTCCCTTGCTGTTTGCTTTTTTGCTAAAACTGGAGAAATTGCTGACAATAGCAATCGTACAAAATTTCATCGTAACTGGCCATTCTAATTCCGAGCTACAGTAATTTTAATTTTGAGAATAGTTGTCCTTTGCTGTTTGCTTTTGATCAAAACTGGAGAAATTGCTGACAATAGCAATCGTACAAAATTTCATCGTAACTGGCCATTCTAATTCCGAGCTACAGTAATTTTGATTTTAAGGAATAGTTGTCCCTTACTGTCACAACCAAACTTCTAATATAGTTTTGTAGAGAATGAATATTTAGCGAATTGGTACTGCAAAATCGTGTATCAGTAGCAAAAGAGCGATGACCAGTGAAAATGTGGCTTCAAAAATCATAACTTATCTGCGCCGAGTCACTTTACTCAAACACAACATTTTTCTCACATGATTTTACTGCTGTGGGTTAATATTAATAGTAAGGGGGTGATCATTTGAGGCTTGCCAGTGACTCTGACAACAGGCCTGAGAATTTCTGTACGATCTTGTGAGATTTGTTAGCTTGGCTGGCTTAGCTGGTTTTGCTTATCGATAAACAGTGCTTTGTCATTTGCACCAACTCATTAACGCAGATTAAAGGAGTTTAGCCCAGGTTTGTAGGCCAGAATATTTGAAAGTCATCTGGTGAGAACTAGTCAGCTGGTGAACTGGCAAACAACAACAGAGCTCTCAGCAAAGATGAAATCTGAAATCAAAGCAGGCTGGTGCTTTTGAGATATGACCATAGAGGACTCTACCAGCTCTTATGACGATTTGCTTTCTAAAGCTGGGAAATGTACCACGATAATCAGTCGTCTCAGAACTCTTTGTATTGAAATTTATAAAACCGTCTCGAAACTAAATCCTCCTTTCATGCCGGATATTTTCAAAATAAAACAAACAACAAGGTCAGCAAGGAACCCAAATGTATTAATTCATCACATACCAAATCAAGTTACTTTCGGGTAAAAAATCTCCTATTTTTAGGACCACAAATTTGGAATGCTCTACCCAATGAGTAGCCTAAAATATTCAAACGTTTAAGAGACTAATTAAACAATGGGATGGGCCAACTTGCAGCTGTAATATATGTAGCTAGCAACCGAAATAATGTATGTATTATGATAGATTGTTAGTAGTATTAAATATTCGATTTAGATTAGTTTCTTTTAGAAGCTAGAAGTATATAGAATTAAAATAAGATGGCAAACAAAACAAAAAGGAATTTTTAAGTCTTATTGCAATTGGAAGACCAAGAATGAAAAAGAAAATTCTTTGGAATTGTTTCACCCAACAAAAAATGGTTTACTGAGCTTTGTGACAAAGAATACTTACTATGACGTCATCTTTGCTCTCAATTTCTCACAAGAGTTTCCTGTTTTTTTCCAGGAATCGACCCAACATTGACCGAATGGGAATACCAGCCTCCTATCGGTCCAAGACCAGTTCGAGGCTTTGTAGGATTGAAAAATGCAGGTGCGACATGCTACATGAATTCTGTCCTACAGCAGGTAAGCGAGAATTGATTATTCGTCAGAAGTATGTTGTTCTTACAGAGCCTGATTAATGGGGTCTTAGGGGGCTTACCCACCAGCAAGGGGGTCCACTGATAGAATAAGCAAAAACATAAACAAAAGCATGCACTTTATGGAAAGTAAAATTACTTTTTGGGCCCAATTCATTCTTTCATTAATTCATTCATTACTTAACTAATTAATTAATTAATTCATTGTATTTGTCACAACCATAGAAGCTAAGCAGCTAAACATGTGATTTGATCTGGTCGAAAGCAACCTTTACCCCCTCCCCCAGGTCCTCTACCCACTCCTCCTACCTAGGTCCTTTACCCCTACATTGACACATAACGATGAGAAATAGCTGCGATCGTAATGTAGAAGAGTTTAAATAAAATTATGCACATGGGCATTTCTTACTGTTTGCAGGACTCTGATAACGTGGCCCAAAAAAGTTGCTTAGGGTGCAGCCCCGGACCCAAATATTTCTTCTCAAGAGGCTACTAAATTTTTAAGCCCCGGGGGCCAAACTGCGTTTCTCTGGTTCTGTGTGAACCCCTGGTGTGAACAAAGATAACAATCTTTCCTGTTAAAAGTATCTTAACAGTGAGNCTCCTACCTAGGTCCTCTACCCCTACATTGACACATAACGATGAGAAATAGCTGCGATCTTAATATAGAAGAGTTTAAATAAAATTATGCGCATGGGCATTTCTTACTGTTTGCAGGAATCTGATAACGTGGCCCAAAAAAGTTGCTTAGGGTGCAGCCCCGGACCCAAATATTTCTTCTCAAGAGGCTACTAAATTTTTAAGCCCCGGGGGCCAAACTGCGTTTCTCTCGTTCTGTGTGAACCCCTGGTGTGAACAAAGATAACAATCTTTCCTGTTAAAAGTATCTTAACAGTGAGAAAAATATTTGGCACAACGTCAGGAAGATGAGGTAGAGCTATCAATGTAATTTTAAGATGTTGAAACTTGTTTGGGTCATGTAGGCTCAAAAGATACTTTCTTAAAACTCTTAAAACGAGCGATTGAATATTTCTCTCGAATGTTGTCAGGAATATCATTCCAATTGTTGACACCAGAGAAGTAGACACTTTGCTTTGCACATTCTAGCCTAACTTCGGAAATTTCCAGGTCTCCACGATTTCTGGTTCTATATTCTAAAATGTGGAACCGTTCATTGAACTTATGGATAAGGTTTTGGGACAAAGTCTTGCAGAATTGTTTCTGAAAGCAAAGCTTTCATTTTTTGGTTTTTATTGGCAAGCAAACTGTGACGATTGTGTAGTTACTCAAATCTTAGTCTTGATTACGATTTAATGTATACCCTGATAGCATCATATTTTTTGCTTATTTTTGTAGCTGTATATGATACCAGAAATCAGAACAGGAATACTGGAAGTGGACATGGGCCCCGCAGATGTGGAGGAGGATCAGCTGGAGATAGAAGACAAGAATGAAAGAGAAGTGAGTTGTTTTGGATGCGTCAAAATAAACGTCACATTTTTGACTGCCATTTGCAAAGATGCCATTTTAAAGTTATTTTAAGCAGCTAGATTTTTATTCCATCGTTAAGCATCCAAGGAACTGTTTCGAGATTTTCTGAATTCTGAGGCAAACTCAGGCGTGCTTTCTACTTGCCCGGGTTAAGATTGAAGCGGGTTAAAGGTAATCAGTTCCCAACGCGAGTCAATGGAAACGCCAACGTCACCTAAACCTATTTTTTGTCCGTTTTTAATGGTTTCCATGAGTCAAGTTTGAACGTTGGTGTCCGGTTTAGTCCTTCCCATTTTAATTTTTGATGCGTAGTTTTTGCAACCAGCCTACTTAACTCGTTTTCTGCCCTATTTCAATAATGAGAGCACTGTCACTTAACGAGTATGAAATGCAATGAAACGAGTATGAAATGCACTGAAAGTGCAGCTGTCAGGGGATGAGAACTTTTACAGTAAATGTTGCCCGTGCCGCGTTTCTGCATCCCAAGACCATTGCACTTGCTCTTGTTTTTATTTCGTAATTCATCGCTGGGGGAGTAAGAAAATCACAACTGATCGCTGATGCTTTGTTTCCATGGCAGAATAGCTGCAGTCATTTTATTGAGGCTTATAGCCGTGTTATGCAACTGTTAAAGCGGCCAGCTTTCGAACAATCGGCGTAATTTCAAGACGGTAAATCCTACAGGATGAGTAAAAAGAACTTGCACCTTTTCAAAAATCATCAAAATTTGATTATTTTACCGATCATGAAAATTCTTCATGTGCATTTGTGTCAAAGGTTAAATTGATTCTAGACGTATTGTAAAGTCTTGAATTGGCTTTGAATTTGTGGAAATTGTTCTTTTAGAAGCTACCTTGTTTTGAAGCATATTCCCAAATCACAACGAATAATCATCAAACTGATTTACATTGCCGCCCTTCTACTTTAATTTTTTCTTATGTCATTGATGAATCTCTTATGTCTTGTGGGACTCCGAATTTTTGCATGAAATCGCAATTTATAGATTTCTGGCTAAAAATACAACATTTTGTAAAATGCTATTGCTCAAAATATTGTTTTTTGTCTTGTTTTCATTTTCTTTCTCCCGGAACAGCAAAATAACGACCACCTATTCAATTTATTTTGTCTTTGAACACATCCACAAAAATAAGGTTTAACGACTGGTAACATAATCAAATTTTGGTGATTTTCCAAAAAGTGCACATTTTTCTTATTCATTCGATATTCGACTAGGGAACTCTGGAATGTACTTGAAGGTCTGGGCTATTTTCAAGACATTTACGAAGATAGATAGATGAATGGCTAGGAAATAATAGTTTGTCGGATGGAGAATATATTTTGCTCACTCAGTAAATTAAACGAGATTTTTTTAGCTTTAGGTTCGACCGAGAACTACGAATGCAAGATGCGTTACACTAGTATCTGCAGTCGTCAGTTTTACTCATATTTAGCTTTTTTTTTCTGATTTCGTAGAATGTCCCGGCATTGCCTTGCACTGGAGAAGTTGAGAAAAGCGAGAAAGACTCCAATGAAGCCGAGAAATCGAAAGAACAAGAACGAAAAGAATATAACTTGAAAGTTTTACGACAAGTTCAAGGGATTTTCGGACATTTATCAGAAAGCAAACTTCAATTTCATATACCTAGAGGTTTCTGGAAGTCATTCAGGTAGTACAGAAAGTCTTTCTTGTCTATCAATACCACTGAGATCACGAAAGAACATGTCACGCAAATTGATAAAAAGTAGAAATACAGAAGATATAAACACTAGAATTCAATTGACAAGCGGGGATGGCTCAATGGTAGCGCGCTTGACTACCAACCTGAGGGTTGGGGGTTCGATTCCCCGNCAATGAAGCCGAGAAATCGAAAGAACAAGAACGAAAAGAATATAACTTGAAAGTTTTACGACAAGTTCAAGGGATTTTCGGACATTTATCAGAAAGCAAACTTCAATTTCATATACCTAGAGGTTTCTGGAAGTCATTCAGGTAGTGCAGAAAGTCTTTTTTGTCTATCAATACCACTGAGATCACGAAAGAACATGTCACGCAAATTGATAAAAAGTAGAAATACAGAAGATATAAACACTAGAATTCAATTTACAAGCGGGGATGGCTCAATGGTAGCGCGCTTGACTACCAACCTGAGGGTTGGTGGTTCGAGTCCCCGCCCTGCCGAACCTGCTACGTAGAGTGAGGAGAGTCGCCAACTCTCTGTAATTCCAGGCTAAAGGAATCGCGAGGTGTGGTCACATCGAGAGGAGGGACCAGGACATTGCTTCGATAAGCTTAGCTTCTCAGTGTCCTAAAACTACCTTCGGATTCTAGGTAGCAATATAGAAAAAAAAAACAAAAAATTTACAGATAATCTTTACATTTTCAGTTTCAAACTTTACATTTTAGCAAGCAGAAGGTTCTTTTAGATTTTCAGAAATAATTTTTCAAAACTTCACTAGTTATGGATAAGTAACTTAATTAAGTTATCCGTCATATTTTGGCATTGGAGCTAAAAGGGCTGCCTCTCAAAGTTCGATTGTTGGTGTTATCCAACCCTAATTTCAAAATGGCTATCGAACTTTAGTTTATTTGTGATAGGAAAATGTGAAATTTGTATTTTGACTAATTTGTTCCCGATTATTTGGAATCACAAGGCACTTAGAGTTAAACGAGGGGCGTATCACGAGAGTTTTGATAACAAAAGGATTTTTCTGGATTTTTTGAAGATTTCTCTTGAAAACAAAGGGATTTTTGACAAAGACGTACGAGATTTCTATGGAGTGCTATGCCCCTCGGAGTTAGACATTTCGGACTGTGGTAGGATTAAAGAAATGTCAATACACATCGAAAGACTCCAGCCAGAGAGTTGATAACTAAAATCCTTCCTCACTATGAATTAAGTGCGTGTCCAGTAAAAGTAATTGGAAATCTTCCTCAACATCCCATTTGTCTCAAACCTTCCTCCGGCCATGGCCTTGAGACTGCCAAGTTTCCTGACTCTGAGAGTAGCGACACTGATTAATGTTTTTGACTTTTTTTCAGGTTATGGGGAGAACCGGTGAATCTTAGGGAGCAGCACGATGCGTTAGAATTTTTCAATACACTAGTGGAAAATTTAGACGAAGGACTGAAGGGACTTGGCAAGAAAACAATGCTCACGAGAGTTTTAGGAGGATCATTTGCAGATCAAAAAATTTGTAAAACATGCCCCCACAGGTAATTTTTATGTACGGCATGGATCTTATACCGGATGAGTCAATAAGGACTAATTTATTTGACAGGTTGTATTTTGGTGGGAATCTGCACAATTGAGTTTGTTAATGCTTTATCATGCAGGAGAAAGACCAAATTAGTTGAACAATGCAGTTTGCTGAAATAGGTTGTCGTTTTCGTATTTAGGGCCTGTTCATATGGAGAAAGTTTCCCCGGCATTTTCCCGGTGAAGCGGGAATCCCGTCTAGCCGGGGAAATGATCATTGACCTTTCATATGAGAAAGGTTTCCCCGGCTAGCCGGGGAAATTAAACAATAGTGCTTTGTCTCCGGCGCCAAAGGATTAACGATAAACAAAAGAGCCTACCCCGCTTTGCCGGGAAAATCTGTTCATATGGGAAAATATTTCCTCGCCTAGGCGGGATAATAATAATAATAATAATAATAATCAATTTGTTTAAAGTTGGTAATATACGTCTATAGTGCACATCAAGAGATGCCCGTAGTGCTCAAGCGAGATCTCGGCTAGCCGGGGAAATGTTTTCTCATGTGAACGCTCGTGCTTTTTATGTAGTTAAGCTTTATGAGGCGGGATCTCGGCTAGCCGGGAATCCCACTTCACCGGGAAAATGCCGGGGAAACTTTCTCCATATGAACAGGCTCTTACTGTCTACTTTGCCTGAAAGAGATTTTTCAAAACTGGTAACATTAGCCCAACGCGATGAAAAATAGAAACAATTTCCGTAACCGTCAAGGATTCTGTTAACCGTGAACCGCATAGAAAATTTAGAAATATCCGCTATCTGCACACAATTTTGGGTCTAATCTGCATAACTTCACTACTAAAATGGACCCCCAATAGCTGCTGCTTTGCGCAAAAGTAGAATTCCTAACTAGTGTCAATTCTTTGGTAGGAAACCAGGAAAACAGTATGTTTACCACTGCTTAAAAGTTTTTAAATGTGCATTGAAATGTATTCTAATTCTAGGCTTTTGTTAGGAATCTTGGTAAGTAAGTGCCGTTATTGTAAAATAGTTCATAAGTATGGAATGGTGAGGACTACATGGTGTCCCAAAAATGTGCGTCATTTGTGTGGCTGCTGTGGATGACTTGTACGTTCTACTGTTCTGCTCTTGATACAGCTGCATAGGATAAGCTTCAACTTAGAGTTTGAGACCTTGTTTTAGCCAATCGGACACATGGTTACTGATTTATGGCACAATAAAGTCGAAACAGTGATTGTTTCAAAAACAGCACTTTCTTTGTTCTCCAAAAATGTCAAAAGCAAGTAAATTTTGAAAGAAAGGGTTCTGGCTTTCTATTTGCATTTTTCTACATTAAAAAATGGCTCAGTGTTATTGTCTTATCAGTAAACAATGCAATTAACCTTTTTTAAAATGTAAGCAAAATTCCAACACAGCACCAGAACCCTTTCTTGCAGTATTTACATGAGTTTGGCATTTTTGGAGAACAAAGAAAGGGCTGTTTTCAAAGCAATCACTTCTTTTACTTTCGTATGCCATAAATCAGCAACCATGTGTCCGATTGGCAAAAACAAGGTCTCAAACTCTTAAGTTGAAGCCTATCCTATGCAACTGTATAAATCACACAAATGGGGCA
Source organism: Aurelia aurita (assembly GCA_004194415.1). Taxonomy (NCBI): domain Eukaryota; kingdom Metazoa; phylum Cnidaria; class Scyphozoa; order Semaeostomeae; family Ulmaridae; genus Aurelia; species Aurelia aurita. The sequence goes on along the minus strand of REGM01000255.1, from coordinate 115,955 downwards.
CAATTTTTTTAGACACCCTGTTTTTTCAGCCAACTAGATTTTTATATATAGGTCGGCCTCTCTTCTAAGCAGCAAATGTTTACAAATCAGAATTGTGAGATTTAATGAATTCTCAAAAATCGGATGCCGCCCCACGTTTTTATGCTCACCCAATGTAAGGTACGCTAAATTGTCATGAATTGTAGACTTTGCCAAATACAACGTTTGAGGCTTTGATTTGTAGTACTATTTATTTGTTTGTACCTCTTATGATATCAACATGAATTTCTTATGTATGTATGTATGTATCAATTTGCTAGACTTATTACCTTGAGTCCCTTGTTTCCCTACGTTCTTTGATTTGTTGATGTCATTTCGGTCAATAGGGACTCATAACATTACTATGAAATAACGGGCACATTTATTCAAAATGGCCTAAACTAGCAGGAGTTTTCGTACACCGACGTCCTGCCACAAAATCACTTCAAAGTCTTGGGCAAAGAGCTTGAACATCGGAAAACAAACTGTTAATTGGAATAATGATGTTTCCCTGACCTATTAATTGCAAAATACATACCTTTCAAGCAGTAATCTTCTTCAGTACAAACAAAATGAATCCGTCGCAGCTACGAGAACTCTAGGTGGTATCAACAGATTTTGTATGCAAGAACAACAACTCCTTGAAGAGCGCCTCCTGATTGGTTGAAAACTAAATTCTAGACGATTCTAGCAATTTGATTGGTGAGTACGGATCCACTCTGCGAGGGCCTACAGTGGGTCTGAAATTTCATAGTAATGTTATGGGTCCCTATTGACCAAAGTGATACCAACAAAGCAAAGAACGCAGGGAAACAAGAGACTAAAGGTCACAGGTCTATAAATTTGCCATAAAAAAGGATAAAATTTGCAAGGATTAAAAGCTAAAAGTAGATTCAATACAATGTTAATACAATGTTAATAGATACCTGTAAAACACCCCTAATTATAGTCGCAGGGATAGCATTAAAAAGGTCAAATTGACCTTATTTCTATAATGGTCGCCTTAGAGGTGGTTGCATAAACGGAAAATGCAAGATCGTCGGAGGAGGAGAGAAAGAAGAAAAAAAACGATATTTTACATGCTTTTGGTTAATACTTAATTTAGTAAGGCCGAATCATGAGTGCGAGAGAGGATACGAGGTATCAGTAGAACACATATTAATCAAATACCAAAGGATAGAAAAATTGGTTGTGTCTTTTTCCTATACTGCTTGATAAAAAATGTATCCACTGTTTGAAAAATCGTACTGCACGAGTGTGAGAGGATATGCGGTTGTCCGCTCGGGCTGCTTAGTCTGGTTCAATGTTAGTCACTTGGATTGTTAGACCTTTAGAATGCCTCATGATGTGTGCCAAACGTTAAGACCTCCGTTGATATTTATCCAAACGACTTTCAAATCAGAGTTTGTTGCAAATCTGATGGGTTTTTTCCGATCAATCGAAACTTTTGTTCCTTTGGCATAACTATCAGGCCTTCCATCATAGACTATCGAGCATGCGTAATCTGGAAGACACGGAAAGGTTTCTGACGTTAATGTTAATATGCCTATCCTTTTGTATTTATTCAGGTATTCAAGGGAGACCCCATTCACTGCACTGAACGTTGACGTTCGAAATCACCACACTCTGATCGACTCATTAGAACAATATGTTAAAGGAGATTTGTTAGAAGGAGCTAATGCTTATCATTGTGAACGATGTGATAAAAAGGTTTGTACCCCCGTATCACTTTTTATTCTCTTATAATTCGAGATAAGGCTTGGTGTGGATCATGGGGTTTTCAGAGTTTTAAATGCAGTTCGATGATACGGCCAACGAAGAGCGGATTACTTGAAAATAGTTACCCTGTAGATTTAGAGCGAAGCTCCTCAGTATGGTTAGGCAATCAATTATACAGAACCCAAGTCTTGCTGTCGAGCTTAACAAGTTGCTAGGAATTTTATAAATTGTCATCTTCTAAAATATACATGATTTTGAATTTAAAAATTTTAAACACCCTTTGGGAATTGCAACTGAATGGTTAATGGACCTTTTAGCTGTTCTACAAAAAAGCCTGGATCGAGCGATATTTTTATACATTTTTGTACGAAAGGGTTCGATTGAGTGGCGTTAGAGCTTCTATCACTATTGTACACATTCGAAAATTCTACAAACTGTATCAAAATATCGTTCGATTCAACTCTCTTGTAGAATAGCTAAAAAGTCTATTGTAGCAAATTGAATATAAAGAAAATAGTGTTGATATTGGTACAAGACAAACGACGATAATTCAATTTAATATTTAAATTCCACTGTTGATAGTTGGATCCAAATGTTAACTTGATTTTCTAGCAATCATCGCCTTCGTTTTATTAGAATTGATGAATTTAGGTTCAATCTCACTCGTAAATGTCTACAGTCTGCAAGACATTTATTTTCATTTATAATATTTATGCACAAAAACCCTATCAGCTAAAGACAGTCTGCAAATCAACCTTGTGACGTATTCTTAATGGCAATTCTTTCAATATGAATTATCTTGAAATTACCTAGAAGCTGTTTGTGAAAACTAATTTATTGTTTACTCAAGGTTGACACTGTGAAACGAATGTGTATCAAGACGCTGCCCAAAGTTCTGGCGATTCATCTGAAGAGATTCGACTATGATTGGGAAAGGTGGGTGGTCATTTTATTCTGGCGGAGCTCGAACCTGCAATCATAGCTTGCATTCTCCTGGTTTCTTTTTACTTCCACATAGACCTTCCTTGGCCTTTTCTTGCCGAACATTTTGTAATTGTGTTAAAATGCACTACGAGGCTGCCCACCAGATACTATCGTTATACAAATCACAAAAACTCTAATTTACAACCAAAAGTGTTGTTTTAAGAATCAAATTAGTCCAGGGATATAAACATATTCAGCTAACGTTGTTTGTGCCCATTTCATGTCAAGCGAAGTTGAAGTTGCCTTTTTTTAGCGCCAGGCGCTGGGATCGTAGAAGTAGCTAAGTGCTAATCGAGTCCTCGACCCCTTATCATGACGCTCAAGAGGTGCTGGTGGGGTTTGAACCCCCCCCGCCCGCCTGACGTTGTCGCTGCAAAGTCAGTTGATTACAGGACGACGCCACGACACCTTCAAGTGACCACACATTTGGGAAATATATCTGTTGGTACAGTTACCGCATCACGCTTTTCATGGTACGAAGTTCTTAACTTATTATTTTTATTATTATTATTATTATNGTCGGAGGGGAGAAAGAAGAAAAAAACGATATTTTACATGCTTTTGGTTAATACTTAATTTAGTAAGGCCGAATCATGAGTGCGAGAGAGGATACGAGGTCTCAGTAGAACACATATTAATCAAATACCAAAGGATAGAAAAATTGGTTGTGTCTTTTCCTATACTTTTGTTCCTTTGACATAACTATCAGGCCTTCCATCATAGACTATCGAACATGCGTAATCTGGAAGACACGGAAAGGTTTCTGACGTTAATGTTAATATGCCTATCCTTTTGTATTTATTCAGGTATTCAAGGGAGACCCCATTCACTGCACTGAACGTTGACGTTCGAAATCACCACACTCTGATCGACTCATTAGAACAATATGTTAAAGGAGATTTGTTAGAAGGAGCTAATGCTTATCATTGTGAACGATGTGATAAAAAGGTTTGTACCCCCGTATCACTTTTTATTCTCTTATAATTCGAGATAAGGCTTGGTGTGGATCATGGGGCTTTCAGAGTTTTAAATGCAGTTCGATGATACGGCCAACGAATTTTTGGACATAACCCCCTGTATCTCGGAAAAGCGTCCTTCCCTGCCCGATCAACAATCGGATTCGAATTCTACACCAAAAACTGTACTAGAAAAAGTTGGTCTAGTAAAGTCCCTCGCCGGGTTGCAATGCTCCCCCTTGTGCCTCTGCACTATCAGTATGGTTGGGCAATCAATTATACAGAACCCAAGTCTTGCTGTCGAGCTTAACAAGTTGCTAGGAATTTTTTAAATTGTCATCTTCTAAAATATACATGATTTTGAATTTGAAAATTTTAAACACCCTTCGGGAATTACAACTGAATGGTTAATAGACCTTTTAGCTGTTCTACAAAAAAGCCTGGATCGAGCGATATTTTTATACATTTTTATACAAAAGGGTTCGATTGAGTGGCGTTAGAGCTTCTATCACTATTGTACACATTCGAAAATTCTACAAACTGTATCAAAATATCGTTCGATTCAACTCTCTTCTAGAATAGCTAAAAGGTCTATTGTAGCAAATTGAATGTAAAGAAAATAGTGTTGATATTGGTACAAGACAAATGACGATAATTCAATTTAATATTTAAATTCCACTGTTGATAGTTGGATCCAAATGTTAACTTGATTTTCTAGCAATCATCGCCTTCGTTTTATTAGAATTGATGAATTTAGGTTCAATCTCACTCGTAAATGTCTACAGTCTGCAAGACATTTATTTTCATTTATAATATTTATGCACAAAAACCCCAGCTAAAGACAGTCTGCAAATCAACCTTGTGACGTATTCTTAATGGCATTCTTGAAATTACCTAGAAGCTGTTTGTGAAAACTAATTTATCGTTTACTCAAGGTTGACACTGTGAAACGAATGTGTATCAAGACGCTGCCCAAAGTTCTGGCGATTCATCTGAAGAGATTCGACTATGATTGGGAAAGGTGGGTGGTCATTTTATTCTGGCGGAGCTCCACCTGCAATCATAGCTTGCATTCTCCTGGTTTCTTTTTTACTTCCACATAAACCTTCCTTGCCCTTTTCTTGCCGAACATTTTGTAATTGTGTTAAAATGCACTACGAGGCTGCCCACCAGATACTATCGTTATACAAATCACAAAAACTCTAATTTACAACCAAAAGTGTTGTTTCAAGAATCAAATTAGTTCCAGGGGTATAGACATATTCAACTAACGTTGTTTATGCCCATTTCATGTCAAGCGAAGGTGAATTTGCCTTTTTTTAGCGCCAAGCGCTGGGATCGTAGAAGTAGCTAAGTGCTAATCGAGTCCTCGACCCCTTATCATGACGCTCAAGAGGTGCTGGTGGGGCTTGAACCCCTCCGCCCGCCTGACGTTCTCGCTGCAAAGTCAGTTGATTACAGGACGACGCCACAACACCTTCAAGTGACCACACATTTGGGAAATATATCTGTTGGTACAGTTACCGCATCACGCTTTTCATGGTACGAAGTTCTTAACTTATTATTTTTAGTATTATTGTTATTATTATTATTATTATTATTATTATTATTAAAATTGTCTTGTTTGTCTTTGCTGTTATCTACAACAAGGAAGGCATTTCGATCATTACTTGTTAGTATTATTATTATCATTAATATTATTATTATCGATTTATTTAAAATAGGCATACATATATATATAGCTATAAAATAAAAGCTAATTCAAGCCTACTATCTAACAAAGTAAAATTGTTTAAAAAAGAAATAAAATACAATTCAGAATACTTAGCAACAAATACAGATTTGTACAATACTTACAATGTTTCCAATATTTACAATGTTTTCTTTTTGTATGAAAAGAAAGTTTCTTCAAGAAGACAATCACATGATCTGAAGTGGGTGTAAACAACGTTAACTGAATTTGTCTATTGGAACGAAGAACGGAATTATTTGATGCATTGTGATACCTAAACGTAAAGCCCTCCACCTAATAAACTACAGCAAATGTGATTATTTGTCTTGTATTCCTTTGAAATGCGAAAATAATTTGGCATGAATACGATCGTGCACAGGTAAAATGATATTGAAATTCAGAAGAGTAGAACATTGTGTTGTTTCATCGTCCGATATTTATCGTCTTGACTTGTACAAAAAGTATCATTACATGGATGTTCTCGTAGTCTTTCCCAGAGGATTGCATACAGTATTACTGTGGTGATCTGATGTTATTTGTTGCATTTCACATTTGTTAAATATGGATACGTAAATGTGCTTCTTATCCGTTTATGTTTTTCAATTTCACAGGGACTGCGCTATCAAATTCAACGATTACTTCGAGTTTCCACGGCAGTTCGACATGGAACCATTTACTGTCGAAGGCTTGGCGAAAATCGAAGGTGAAATAGTTGAAGACGATCGATGTGAAGAGAAGGAGAAAGATGAAATTGAAAACGAACCAAAAGTAGAAAAACCAGGCAGTACTGTGTACAATTTGGTTGGTGTTGTAGTTCATAGTGGGCAAGCGAGTGGAGGACATTATTATTCATACATTATACCAAGGTTAGTTTTTAGCATATGTAATCTACTAATTCTTTAAAAATACGACATGTGATATTTTTAGCGCAATGTAGATTTAACAACAATTATCAGTTCTACCGTAGTTAACAATTATCAGTTCTACCGTAGTTTCAGTAAGATAAAAATCAAAGAAACGTTTTGCAAGAAAACGCACCAAACTTTTTGCAAATATCCAAACTAAATCCAAAAAAGAATTTACACTTCTAACAAGTAATATTGAGTTTAAATCTTTCCTACAGACCTTCCGTTGATTCCGAAACTCGATGGTATAAATTCGACGATGGTGAAGTCTCCGAATGCGTCATGGACGATGATGAGGTAAGTCTTTCAAAGAGTCTTCTGGTAGTGCGAAACTTGACTAGGCCTTGAAGATAGGAATGATACCGGATGCGCGAAAATAAAGTACCCACTTTTGACAGGCCACAATAGATGATATGCCACGATTGATGATTCAATCTTTAGTCAACTCGTAAATAATACCTGGCCAGCACTCCGCAACCAGTCGTCAGCATATTGTTTGCACTGTCTGGGTTTTTTTAGCTTAATTTTTACGTGTTTAAAAACTCAATGCCGAGAGCTATAAGTAGACCAAAATTGGTTGCTCTACCTATGGTCAGTCAAAAATTTGGTAGGAGGGACTGTTTGCCCCCCCCCCTCCAACCAAAATAGGAGATGGCAAATAGCCCAAATAGAGTTGATGAGGTGAGTATACTTGTAAATTACGCAAAGCTTTCATGTCCAGTTTTAGTCTAATCCTCAGTCTGTAGCATGGTTGTATATGTCACATGGAAGCGAGGCTTAGGTATTGTGTTAGAATCAAGTGCTTATTTATAGCTAACATTTCACAATGTTTCACTCACAGGCATAGCGGGTGAGTCCAAGAAATACTTGCACCTTTTAGAAAATTACTAAGATTTGTTTATGTTACCGATCTGTAAATTTTCTTTCTGTGTATTTGGTCATAATTTTGTTCTTCCGAGAGAGAGACAACGAAATTACGAGATGAAAAACCTTATTTTGAGCAATAGTATTTTACAAAACATGGTATTTTTAGAGAGAAATCTATAATTTGCGATTTCATATGAAAGTTCGAGTTCTCCACGACATAGAGCCTCATCAAGGACATAAGAAACCAATTTATGTTGTAGTGCGACATTAGATTTCAATTTGATGATCATCGCTAAAGATTTCCGAGTATGCGTCAAGATCAGGTAGCTTCTAAAAGCACAAATTTGCACAAATTCAAAGCCACTTAAAGACTTTACAATATGTCAGCATAGGGCTCAAATCTTTAAAAGGGTGGGTGTAAAATTCTATTACATTTTTTCTTTGAATTGAATGGCTTGAAAGGAACTAGGGTACTTTGCTGTAGATCTGGAGCTATAAAACGTTCTTATTATAAGCGCTTTAACCAACCAAGTTTTCCTTGTTGAGTGAATAGTAATGAATACGAGGTTTTCCCCAAATTAGCATATAAACAGCATGCCTCAGAACCTATCAAGGCTGCAGAAGCATGTACCAAAATACGTTGGAAACGAATGCTTTTTGCGAGCGAAATTCTATTAATTCCTTTATTAAAGATCGAATTTTATAGGATATAAAGACTGATACTGTTCTAATGAAATGAGATAAGCAAGAAAAGTATGAGAAAATGAAATTAAGAGAATGATTTCAAGGCCCCATAGGAAGCGAGAGGCAGGCCCTCACCCAATAATTTTGAAAACAATTGTGCTTCGTCACAAGTATAAATTTGATGTATTGTTCTCTATTGTTTTGAGAACAAACGCCCCCCCCCCAATCTGCAGCTGGTTGCTACGACCCTGCTAGTTCCGATCAATTCATTATTTTTAAAATTATGCTGACTTCATAGCTACTAAAAGCCTCTAATGTACTTGCTTATAAACATTTCTAATATTAGAGGGGCTTCATCGACATACTATAAAAAATTACCTGGCAGTAGGGAATGACTGCAAAGTGGAATGAGAGTAGATATAGAAAACTGGTAGTTATGGTCTTAAAATAAGAACTTTTACTACCAAATTTTACAACTTCAAATCAAAG